>PQFF01000146.1:0-81404 GCA_003547095.1 Diversispora epigaea
ATCTTTCAAAAGAAGGATATTAGAAGATATGGTTAAAAAATTCAATTTTTTTTTATTTTTTTTTGTTTAAATTAAATTAAATATTATAAACAAAAAGCGCCCCCAACCTAGACCACTTGTTTAAAATAAAATAGTTTATGGTTACTAGATAATATAAATTAACAATAAATATAGTTTCACAAATATACTATTACATAATAACGAAGTATTACATAATAATGAAGTACTACGGATATTAAAAAAAGGTCCCAATTTATTTAATCACGGTGTACAAGATTTCTTTTACTTCCTTATCTTTCTCGTTTCTTTTTTAACAATAACAAGGTGATAGCTGTTATGTTTAGGGTCTGTTTCTTGATAACATCCTCACGATGAATCAGCCGTTCCTGCAAAACTTCAGGTTCTGGACAGGAATCTGTTCAAACGAATGAAGGACAATTCTCTCATTCAAGCGGTTGTACCCGTAGAAACAGCTGAAATCAATTAATATTATGCAAACGACAGTACCAATCCTCTTAATAATTTTCCGAGCGGTCTAGCATTGTCTAGGTGCAAAGTCAGTACCATCTGCAGGCCGAAAAAGAACATATCAATCATAAGAACAAAAAGATACAATACTAAATCCTTTTTTGCGTCCTCTTTTATCTTTTTTACTTTCGTTACCAGGTCAGGGTATCTTTGGCATCGTCACGTATAAGCCGAAAACAGTAAGGAAAAAACTCCCGAGAAGCGTGATCGCCCTGGTGTAATTGATGATCATGGGAAAAATGTGTGCGCAGTGGGAGCATAGATTTTGATATATTTCAAAGTTTTCTCTTTTTTGTTCAACTAATTGGATCTAATTAACTAAAAAGTTATTATTTTTTATGACAATTATATTAAGCTTTGCTAAGGGTTATTAAATTATATGATGTATTAATTCCGGAGCTCATAAATAATTTTTTTAAGATTTAACGAGACTTTTTTTGACTTTTTTATTATTATATTTATTTTATTTGATAATTTCATTGGATATCCCATATGGCTTTGAGAGATTTGTGAAAATTAAAAAAACCGACGAGTGTGGAGTATAACAACAATAAAATAATAACCTTTTTTTTTTAGTATTTATATTTATTTTAATAATTATTGAATATAACAGTTGATAAGACCTTTTGAATTTTATTAATAATCAATAATCAAATACAGTTTATATCGTGGTTAAAAAATTCTTCCTAAAAGAAAGTGAATATGCATTTTATGATTTTAATATATACATATGTTTATATTTAAATATATCTTAAGTAAATAATAATTCAATAAAAATAATCATTTACTATAAACTCTATATTTGATATATAATAGTTATTCCAATTTTCCTATTATTGTGGAACCAGTCTTGGGAATTAAGTGATATAAAGAATTTAAAAAATACATGAAATTAATGGATTACTTTTGATTCAAGATAAAGGTAATTAGGAAAGTTTATTTATATTTTTTATTATTATATTTCGTAGTATACATATATTTAATTCTATATTATATATACTAATAATAATATAATAATAATCAATTAGAACCCTTATCCCATTATTACTGTTATTATTACATGAATAACATAAATGGAATTATTGACTCACATAACAACAGCGACAGTGATAATAATAATAATAGAACGCCATTAATAATGACAAAAACAATAGAGATAATAATAATTAAGCACCTAAATTACGAAACAACAATTTCAAAACAAACAACGTCTTAAAGTTTCGAATTCAAAGATTTATATCGTAAATTTGGTTATACTAGTTTGAATACTTGGCAATATTGAAGAAATTCAAAAATGTCTAATTGGAGGTGGTGGATCGCAATGTCAGAAAAGTCAATAATGTTGTGCAAAAACAATGAAGTAATTTTTACATAATTATGATTATGTAAGTAATGTAAATGGGTGACAAAAGAAGATTTATTAATATGATATGAAAAATGGTAAAGATAATTATTATAAAGTTGAGAGAATTGAAATTCTTTATACATCCTTTTTTTTCATAATTATTTTTTGTTATTTCTTTTTCATCATTTCTTTATTTCATTATTATTATTTATTTTATAAATTCTGATTTTAGGCACATTACATCACCCATACAAAACTAACTAAATTCAACGAAAAATGAAAGAGAAAGTGAAATTAGCGAAAAAGAAATTGAATTTATCTCTTAATTATATTAAAAAATTTATTCTGTATAATTAAATATTTCCTCGATAATATCATTATTAAGATAAAGTCAATTTTAAAAAATATAATATTATTTATATAATTCCTTTTTTGACTCCCACCATATTTCTTCAACTCATTTTTATCCATAAAGTACTCCATATTAGCTTTTATTATTGGAAATAGTGGTATGTGAGGAAATATATTTTAGTTATCAGTTTTAGATAAGATTTATTTAAATATTTTTATTAAGATAGTGTAAGATATTTACAGTAATCCAAGGCTATACACAAAAGTTCAACTAATTTCCAGAACCATATGAATTTTACTAATAACGGAAGAAAGTTTAGACGCAAGCGAGCAACTTATACCTGTGCCCAAGAAAATTTTCTTAACAAAAATTGTGTTACAAGTAATAAAATTTATTAATATAAAATCTGTAAACTTTACCTTTAAATACTATACATTTATTGAAACTGACTAAAATATTTCTATTTACCATCCGACCCATCATTGCCCAGGCTAAGCCTGAGAACTGATGGCCAGAACTCCATCAGATAAAATAGTGTAGTTAGTATTATAATAACTTCCATATTTGATCCATGTTTCTAGATTATGCACTGTATATTTTTCAATTACTTTTTTTTTGTTTCTCTTTCTATCCCTTCTTTTCTTCTCTAGCTATTATTTGATTTCTCTGTTTCTTCATTTAATTCTGTATATATATTATCTTCTTCCCTATTTATAATATCATTATTTTTATTATTATTGTTTTTACCTTTCCTCTTTTCAACTTTATTTGTAATATTGTTCTGAAGTTCCCATTCAAATACTCTTTCAGATCTTTCCTTTCAACATTCATGTAAATATTCTTTAAATTTACCAATTCCTTCAAATACTGCTTCCCTGGCCTTTATTTTGCTTCTAAGTGTCTTAGCTACCTTATTAATTAATGAATGTGGTATGAGCCCCCTAATTATATCATATAAATTCACATGACGAAATGTTCTTTGATCTTGATCATCTATATTCTAAAGATATAGCTCACTTATTGATTTTAGCATTGTATTAATTATTTTTCTACATATGTCTTTGGTCTTTTCATAAGTTTTATCTGTTAGGTATTCAACTAATTTTTAATAATGTTTGATCACTGGCTTATATTCAGAATCATTATTATTTCTCTTGCACTCAAATACATGCAGATTATTTTCTTTATATCTTCCACATAATACACATTTAGGATCTTTATATATATGAGGTTGGTGTTGGAATCTTCTAGTCATTACTGGTTGTTCTTCATTTAAGAGTTTCATTGCAAAGCTTCTTTTTATTGGTCTTCCATATTTGTTTTGTCATTTGTTATGCAATGTTTTAAAAGTTGTGCACCAGTCTATTTTTTGTGTCATTTCTTGATCTACAAAGATCTCTGGAACTGATTCTGAGATTTCCATTTCTTAATCTTAATATATTTCTTTACTACTAATTTTACTGATGCCTGCATAGGTATGTTATTCCAAATTGGGATATATGACCTACCAGTTTTTTATATTTATGTGTTTGATTTTATTAACAAGAGAAAAGAGTCATTTCCATTGTTTTTTTTTATTTTTCTATTTTGATATTGCAGAATAAAGTTTTGTAAAGTATTAAGTGGAAATAGTCTTTAATATTTATTAGATAGTCAATAGATAGATAGAAAAATAAACAAATAAAAAAATATTTTAAATAATTTAAAATATGATTATACAACAATTGGCCACACTTAGAGAAGATCTGAAAAGTTGAGTAGTTGGTATAAATTGTAACCAGTTATTAAATTTAACCTATAAAGCTTACCCGTATGGTTACGGTTTGTTAAAAGAAAAAGCTTATACAAAGAAATTATAAATTTTGCACACTAATCATTTATAATATTTCACACTTTGGTTTGTTGGATGAGTATTTACAGCAAATTAAAATTAATTATTGCAATAATATATTCTTTCAGAACCTCATGCAACATTTAATATCTAGAATTTCTATTATTCATTGAAGATAAATGATTGACTCTTTGCGTGATTTAGAAAATACTTTAGACTTTTCATAACCTGTTTAATGTGAATAATGTGTAATAATGTTTATAGCATTTCATTTTTCTTAATTTTTATAACTTCCAATTTCATTTTGATACAAATATTTAACTGCATTTTGATCATATTTATCTCCACCTTCAGCTGATTTTATGTATCATTGAAATACTTTCTCTTCATCTCACATTGTTCCAATCTCATAATGATAACAATGTTCAAGAATATATTGTCCTTCAATAGATCCACCTTCAGCTGATTTTAAATACAACTGGATTGCTTTTTCTTCATCTTTAGATGTTCCAATTCCATGTTGATGACATCGTCCAAGATTATATTGTCCAATAATATCTCCACCTTCAGCTGATTTCAAGTACCATTGAAATGCTTTCCCTTCATCTTTTGTTGTTCCAATCCCATTTCTATAATAATAACCAAGGGTATTCTGTCCTGTAACATTCCCTCCTTTAGCTGATTTCAAGTACCACTGAAATGCTTTCTCTTCATCTTTTGTTATTCCAATCCCATGTTGATAACAGCGTCCAATATTATATTGTCCATTAATATCCCCACCTTCGGCTGATTTCAAAAACCACTGAAATTCTTTCCTTTTATCTTTTGTTGTTCCAATCCCATTTCCATAAAAATATCCAAGTTTATTTTGTCCTGCAACATTTCCTCCTTCAGCTGATTTCAAGTACCACTGAAATGCTTTCTTGACATCTTTTGTTGCTCCAATCCCATGTTGATAACAATGTCCAAGATTATATTGTCCATAAATATTCCCCCCTTCAGCTGATTTCAAGTACCACTGGAACGCTTTGTATTCATTTTTTGTTGTTCCAATCCCATTTCTGTAACAATAACCAAGGCTATTCTGTCCCATAACATTCCCTCCTTTAGCTGATTTCAAGTACCACTGAAATACTTTCTCGTCATCTTTTGTTGTTCCAATCCCATGTTTATAACAATTTCCAAGATTATATTGTCCTGTAATATTTTCACCTTCAGCTGATTTCAAGTACCACTGAAATGCTTTCTCTTCATCTTTTGTTGTTCCAATTCCATTTCCATAAAAATATCCAAGATTATTTTGCGCACTATTATTTCCACCTTCGGCTGATTTCAAGTACCACTGAAATGCTTTCTCTTCATCTTTCGTTGCTCCAATCCCATGTTGATAACAATGTCCAAGATTATATTGTCCATAAATATTTCCTCTTTCAGCTGATTTCAAGTACCACTGAAATGCTTTCTCTTCATCTTTTGTTGTTCCGATTCCATATTTATAGCACCATCCGAGATTACATTGTCCTGAAGTATTTCCGCCTTCGGATGATTTCAAGTACCATTGAAATGCTTTCTCTTCATCTTTTGTTGTTCCGATTCCATATTGATAGCACCATCCAAGATTACATTGTCCTATTATATTTCCACCTTCAGCAGATTTCAAGTACCAATAAAATGCTTTCTCTTCATTTCTTGTTGTCCCAATCCCATGTTGATAACAACTTCCAAGATAATATTGGCCATTAATATCTCCACCTTCAGCTGATTTCAAACGCAGCTGAAATACTCTCACTCCATATTTTGTAACTTGGGTTTCATTACATTGCATGTTTGATTTCTGTTGAAATTATACCCGATAAGTTATTAAGTTTCAAGTTTAGTTTTTTAATAGAAACTTTGTTCTGCTAAGTTTTAAATGGAATATAAATTCAAGTGAAATTTATTATTGATAAATGGAATAAATAAATATTCTGATAATTGGAATATAAAAATAACTTTTGATAATTAAATTCAATGCGTATAACAAATAATTTTAGTTTCTGCGTATATTTTTTTATAATATTATAAGATTTACACTCTGTTTTAATTTGTCAGAATTTCATTATCATTATTCATTATTTGCTCAAATAAGGAGAAGATAACCGATCTACATGCATCGTCAAACTTTATTCTTTGGAAATTCCTTAATGAATTCTGTCATGGAAAAAGTTTTGGCAATTACAACATAAAAATAATAATGTGAAAATGAAAATAAAATTTGTATTTTCAAGAAAATGGTTTATATGATCAAAATTTTTTAAGCTAGTGCTATTTTTGCTTTTTAATTTACTAATATTCAAAAAACTTCAATTAAAAATTAATAACGCAACGATATTCTAAATCATATTTAATAAATAATTTAAATAATTTAAGTATATTTTACAGTAAAATTTTTATCAATAATTCACATATTAAATGAAAATAAATACAATGTATAAAACTTGGAAATATATTCTTTTCTGCTATTGGTAAAAAAAAATTAAAATGTGATAAATACACAAGAAATGTTATAACAAAAATTAATGAATTTTTATAATTGAAAATAAAATTACATCGTGTATTCATTATTATCATTTATAATCATCTTTCGTAACAATTTTCATAGTGTTCACTGGGAATTAATTGAAATTTATAATGTTCTCAATATATATTTTTTGCTTTTTTTTTATAAAATAATATGTTAGCCCGAGTTTTAAAGATATTAAATTAAGATAGAATTGAAGATCAATTATCAAAAATATAAGCATTGAAGTTTAAAAGCTTATTTTGACTTGATAAACATATTGTATTGAAGATAAGATATAAGAAGAATAATAATCCCAATAACAATGATAATGATAATTATAACAACAACAACAACCACAAAAATTATATTTGGATAGTCCTAATAAGCGATTACCAATTTTTTTATAATATCATATACTTTCCAATAAGTATGTTGAATTTTCTTCGTAAGGAAATTTTCCCGTGAGGTTAACACATTTCCCTTAGTACAAAATAATACTGAAATGGAAGCCCAAAATAAAACTAAAAAAAAACAAGTCATCATTCATATAATATATCGAATAAAGCTCCGTGTATAATTAAATTCTAGTAATCCATTTTTGGGGGTCCATTAAAGCGGAGTTAATCTATATATTGGTCTACATAATGCATAAATTATAATATTGATAATATAATTGATATTTATATATAAATGCATCAAAAAGGTAACTCCTTTGTTAACCCCTCTTTAGCCATCCCCCATTTTTGGAAAAGGATTGCTTAAACGAGTCCAAATCAGTATTTGTCATACCGATATATTTTTACTCTGCGTTTAAAATCATTGAAAAATCGGATCGGATTAATAAAGTAATTTAGTACAAACAAAAAAGGCAATGATTACCATCAAACAATGATAAATTCGGAATATTAATAACGAATTCATTTCCATGTCTCAAAAAATAGAGTATTGTCCGGCGGGTCATTCATCTTATGATTTTGTTCGTCATTCTTCTCCAAATCTCGTTAGAAATGGAAGTTGTGATTTATGTACCAAAGAACATTTTATCCAAGAGTTTAAAACTTGGTCTAGTGGGAATGCTGACATTGATGAGATAATTCAAGAATTTCCAATAAATTGGATTTACGATAAGTTACATTGGATACCTTATAACAATTTTCAAAATATTAAACGCATAGCAGATGGTGGCCATGGACCTGTGTATTCTGCTAAATTAAAAAATGGAATAAAATGGTATTGGAATTTCATCAACCAGAATTGGGAATATCATTTAATAGGCCGCGAAGTTGCTTTGAAAGAAATAAAAGATTCTAGATTTGACATAGTTGAATTTCTTAGAGTGGTATGTCTATTTATATTTAGAATATAAGTTATTAATGTTTTATAATTTATTAATTTGTCTTTTAATATTTTCATATTAAGAAAATGATTGCTAAGTATGCCTCTTTTGCTAATTATTACGGAATTTCAAAAAATCCTTCTACACAAAACTACATTTTTGTTATGGATTTATTTGCTGATAGCTTACATGATTTTTTAGCCAAAAAATTTTGGGAATTAGAGTGGCAATCAAAAATAAACTTATTATCATCAATAACAAATTCTATTTGTCATTCACATAGAAAAAATATATTTAACTGTAACCTTCATAGTGGAAATATTTTGATGACCGGTAATTTATATCATTACAACAACCTAAACTTAAGAATAGATTTAGGTTTATGTAAATTAGATGATTTAAATAATAACAAAAATAACAAAATCTCTGGATTAATTCCATATATTCCACCTGAAGTATTAAGAGGAAATGAATTTACAAGGAAGGGCGAGATTTATAGTTTTGGTGGAATTATGTATGAAATAGTCACTGCACAACGACCATTTGCTGACCAAGCACATGATACTTACTTGATGATGGATATATGTAATGGTGTACGACCAAAGGTCCCAGATTTTATGTTAAATTGGATTCCAGAATGGTATTTAGACTTGATGTATCGATGTTGGAGTGATGATCCTACTGAACGTCCAACTGCTAATGAATTAGCTCGTTTATTTTGGAATGTAAGAGAACTTGGTAACAATATGATGAATGGTGATGTTATGCAACAACTTGAAATTGCTGATAAAAATCAAAAAAATACATCAAAATCTCAAAAGCAAGAATTGCTTGAACTATTTTCATATTCAAATAAGTTACATCCTCAATCATGTTATATTAGCCGATCTATTCATACTCTTTACGGATTGCACGATTTATTGGAAGAAATAAAATCTGGAAAATCTTTAGGTAACATCCTTGGAACGATTTATTTAATGTATAATTAATTACAAAATTTTAAATTATTTAAAAATTTTAAATTTATAAAATTTATAGATCCTAATATATCAAAGTCCACTGGAACTGGATTAACTACTTTAAATTCCAATAATCTCAACTAATTTGGACTAAAAAAATGGTGTTTCATTTGAAGATCAAAAACGAATGAATTAGATTTTATTTGTTTTAAAAATTTATTTTTATTTTATTTTTATTGTTCATTTCTAAATTCTGTTTTGTATTGAATTCATTTATTATTAAAGAAATTCATTTAACTTTTTTTAAAAATTTATATTTATTTTCTTGTGATTTATTAAAAAATTGGATTTAATGTATTTATTAGCATATATAATTTTATTACAATTTTAGAATGCTAACTGACTTTTAACGAAATATAGTGATGCATTCTTAAAATCGTAACTTTTCATGAATACTTAAATTTTTGTTATTTCTACGGTTATTATTCATTTATTTATGGCATATCTTTTTCAAAACTAGGTTTCAGGTGTGTTTTTTTTAGATATTTTAGTATCATTAAGGAAGGTAGAGTTTATTTTTTAGATATTTTAGTATCATTAAGGAAGGTAGAGTTTATTATAAAATTTTTTTCTATTATTATGTTACGAACTTATTTCTTGCAGAATTTGCTTATAATGAATTAAATTCAATTACATCATCATATCTTAATCACATGTTTAAAGTGATAATTCTTTTGCTAAATTTTACGTGATAAACCTCTTTTTCAAATCCCTTTTTCTGTAAAAATTTAATCATGTAACCTAATGTTATGATTGTCCAATCAATAAACTACTTGAAAAAATATTTTCTTAAAAAAAAATTATCGTCAAAAAATAACTCACTTTCGAAAAAACTTTTACAATATTTTTTAACCTTTAAATCTTTTTATTATAATTTCTGTTTGCCATATCATAAACTGATCTTGTTTTTATTGTTGGTTTATTTTTAAATTTTCCAGCTATTGCTAACAGTCTCATTTCTTTATTTTTTTTGTACTAACGATGTGCTTCTTACTGAAAAGGTTTCTTAAAATCGTTTCTTATTATAAACTAGTTATTATTTTATTCTGTTTTTTTTTATGTATTTCTAACTTTGTGCTATTTTAAAATAATTTTTACAACAGATTATTCACATGTAGTGTTTCTTATTACTGAAATGGTTCTATTATTTATTTATTATTTAATTATTTCAGTTATTACTAATTGTGTCAGCTTTTCTTAGATCAATAATTATCATAGTTTTGGGACAAACAGAACTGATCTTTTTAAGCTGTGTTTCTACATGTTAGATATCTGTCATAATTATTTACCATAGTTGCAACCAGTTGTCGCAATCAATTCCGACACTTTTTTTTTGAATTACAGCTATCACTACTATTGATATAATATAAGCATTATAAGTCTTTTGTATATATGTATGAATATTTAGATTTTATTATAGTTCCATTAATTCATATTTGACTTTTCAGGTGCAAGAATTAAAACAAAGTTATAAATGTTAAAATGAAATGAAGTATATCTACTATTTACATCTATATTTATTTAAACTATCTTCTCAGCTATCTAAACGTACTAAACATACTAAACTTTAAATACCAATTAATATCTAAATTGTAATTTCTCTGCTAATTAGATTGTCTTTTCGTATTTGATTAAATATTTTAATATCTCATGGATTAATTATATAATTAATTAAATTTTATCTCAAAAATTAATTGGCGCTATTACCATATTAATAATTTCTCGTGGATGAGAGACAATTATGAATTCCATTTCACATAATTAATGCTATTCCAAAAAATTCTTCGATTATTCGCAAGAAATAATTATTTATTTGATTAAAAATATAAATGAAAAACAACAAACTAATGAAAAATAAATGAATAAAATTTCATAAAACAATATAAAAATAACTAACTACCCACAAATTAGCTTAATGAAAACATAAATGCAAAAAAAAAACAAAAATGGAAAATATGTATTAACTTATATATATCGCCCAAATTATTTTTGGCATAGTGAAATAATTTGGGATTTTGGAAAATAATTTGAATATATTACTTACTATATCAGGAGATTTTTGCATATTTTACACCTTGCGTTTTTTTTTGTTTTCTCACTATTTGTGATTTCTACTAATGCATTTCTAAGATCGATAGAATGGCCTTGTTTTTGGCTAAAAAATAATGTCTTATCTTTTTAGCATTGATATTCATGGAGTTAAACCAAAAATATCTGTGCCAAGATAATTTAAAAAACTTATGGAAATTTTTGCACCATGGAAATTTATGAAGGTGGTGTAGATTTTTTGAAAATTTTTGTCCAATTTTTGTCATTGACATTAAACACATATAATTTTATAGCCGATAACAAGCCGTTCTATCCTTCTTAGTGAAAAATTATTCCGTACTTTTTAAATCGTGGGTGGAGTTAAAAAAATAAAAAAAAACTTTCAAAAATCTTTGCTTCAGAAATTTCCTGATGTAGAGAAATCATTCTCACTTTCATCATCATCTTATTATTTATAATTTTTTTAAAAAAATGAAACATGAAATATTCCTACTACATTTTTGATTCTATGTTTCTTAATCCACTTCCTCAATTCTGAATCTACATCACAATCTGCTTGGACGATGCAGCCAAGGATTTTGAAATAATTAATTTTGTTGTGGAATTTGTGGAATTTCTGGTTATGGGTATGGGTATTATAATTGTGGATGCTGTAAATATTGTGATTGATGCTGTTGCAGATAATGAATAGCATTATTGTTCTCATTTTCATTATTACCATCCTAAAATTGTATCATGATTATTTATTTGTTTATTATTATAATTTTTATAATTTTTTAAAAAAGAATGAAATATGAAATATACCTTCTAAATCATCAGTTTTACGTCTTTTACCTCGAATTTGACTCCTCACTTTTGATGCTATAGCAGCCAGCATTGTCAATGAATTACTGTGATTCGTTCCAACAAAAGTCTCGATTTCTTGTTGGTATCTAGACATAGCCAACAAATTGATGATGAATAATTCATCACATTTTGCTGTGGTTGTCCTGGTTGTTGTAGATATTGATTTTGTAGTTGTTGTGATTGTTCTAGCTGTTGTTGTTGTTGCTGTTGTTTTAATTGTTCTGATTGTTGTTGTTACTTTTGTTTCTGTTGTTGTTGGGTTGTGGTTGAGATTGTGGTTAAAATTGAAGGGATTGTTGGAATTGTATAATTCAATTGATTATTTATTTTGCTTTGTATTTGAGAATTAAATAATGATAAATATAAAAAAAAATAAAAAACAATCAAAATAATAAATAAAACTTAAAAATAAAAATGTAACAATTTCAAACTGTTAATTTTTTTAAGTGAAATATTCTATATATAAAATTTAAATTTAATAACCTAAATCATTCCAGAGACAATTAATAATTCTTATTTATAACTAAATATATTGACAAAAATCGATCTTTCTATAAAAAATAATATTTTATCGAAAATGTGATTGAAATAAAAATAAAAAATAACATATAAAAATTAAACTACCAAAATATAAATTCATCCAACAAAACGACTAATAGAACAATATACCAAGTTGTCTTGAACATTTTAGAATTTCTTGCTGTATGACCTGATGAGAATGTTCGATTTAAAGGTTCAAATTCGTTCCCTGAAAAATCATGTTCACTTTTTTTTAAAAAAATCTGTATTAATATTCTATTGTTTATTTCATAGAGCTATTTATTTTTAAAATCTAAAATTAGTTTTGTAAATAAAAAAAATAAATATAATCAGAAAAGAAAATGAAAACCATTGACAATGAATAAAAAAATATTCAATAATGAATGCTCCTCCATTTCCCATGTCTCGACAATAGAAAATTGTCCAGGAGGTCATTATTCTAAAGATCTCGCTCATTCTGACAGCAAAAATTTTATAAATTCAAATGAAAATTGTTCTTTGAGTACTAAAGAGTGTTTTATCCAAGAATTTAAAACTTGGTCGAGTGGGAATTCTAATATTGATAAGATTCTCAAAGAATCTCAAACAAGTAACATTTACTATAAGTTACAGTAGATAATTTTCAAAACATCGAACACATTTTATCAAACAGAATTGGAAATATTATTTAATTTTTAACGAAGTTGTTTTAAACGAATTAAAAGATTCTAGCTAAATTTCTTAAAATGGTATTTTTCTTTATATTTAGAATATAAGTTGTAATGAATTGTTATTCATATTTTGTAATTTAATAATTTGTCTTTTAATATTTTCATATCAAGACAAAGATTGTTAATAATAATAATGAATTTCTTGCTAATTATTATAGAATTTAAAAAAATCCTTCTACACAAAACTGCATTTCTGCTATAAATTTATTTGATTAACGAAAAATTTTTTATTCCACCGAAGGTATTGAGAGGAAACGAATTTTTACAAGATAATATCACAAATTTAAAGCAAATGACATTCTCTAATATTTCAACCTTGGATTGGTTATGATTCCCGACCAGTTTTAAGAATACATTGATTTGGATAAAGGGAATAAGATTATTTTATCTATTATATAAAGAAAGTTAAAAATTAGAAAAAATTAAAAAGTGCTGGAAAATTCAAAAAAAAATTCATCGTAGGAATTATTATTGCTATTAAAAGAAACCAATTATATTAAACCTATTTTTGCGTTTCACATATTGTCATTACTCGAATTTTGTTAACTTTTTTACTGCTTAACTAACGAAACGCAATTTCTTCTATTATACTATATATTAATTAAAGTTTATTTATTTTTTACATAGTTTTGTTGCTTTCATTTTATTTAATTAGGTGCCTGAACTCAACAAACTTAAGAAATTTAGAGAGAAACGATGAATATCTGGAAAAAATTATATTTTAAAGTAATATGAGACGTCAGTGCTTGTGTTTTTGACACACACCAAAAGATGACAAGAGAAAAATACGATTAGTTCTTTCAAGGTAAGATGTTTCTACTTTTTTTGTAGTTATTTAACGTACGAAGAAAATAAATAAAATGGATTAATTTTTTTATTTACTATATTGGGACAGGGACACAAAATTTCTTTAAAAAAAGAAATCTAATATTAGTTTTGTAAATCAGATTGATAAAATTAATAAGCACAAATAAACATAAAATAAATATAATCAGAAAAGGTAATGATAACCATCGACAATGATAAATTCGGAATAAAGAAAAATTAAAAAAAAATATATTCAATACCAAATATCCCACGTCTCAAGAAATGGAAAAAGTAGCGTATTGTCCAGCAGGTCATTCTTCTAATGATTTCCTTTATTCTGATAACAAAAATTTCATTTACTATGGAAATTGTTCTTTGTGCACTAAAGAACGTTTCATCCAAGAATTTAAAACTTGGTCTAGTGGGAATGCCAACATTGATAAGATTATACAAGAATCTCAAGTAAAGAGCATTTATGAAATGTTCCATTGGATACCTTACGATAATTTTCAAAATATCGAACATATAGCAGATGGTGGCCATGGATCAGTGTATTCTGCCAAAATAAAAAATGGAATAAAATGGCAATGGAATTTTATCAAACAGGATTGGGAATATCGTTTCAGTTCCAACATTGCTTTGAAAGAAATAAAAAATTCTAGATATGATATCGCTGAATTTCTTAAAATGGTATATTTCTTTATATTTAGAATATAAGTTATTGATATTTTGTAATTTATTAATTTGTCTTTTATTTTTTCATATTAAGATAAAGATTGTAAATACTTATGAATATATTGCTAATTATTATGGAATTTCAAAAAATCCTTCCACACAAAACTTCATTTTTGTTATGGATTTATTTAATGATGATTTACATAATTATTTAACCAAAACTTTTTGGAATTTGATGTGGGAAGAAAAATTAGAGATATTGGTATCAGTAACAACGGGTCTTGAAATCTTACATGCAAAAAATCTTGTTCATTGTGCTCTTCATAGTGGAAATATTTTAAATTTAGCCTCACGCGGTCCTAATATATATTTAGATTTATGTACATTAGAAGATGATTTAATTTTAAATGCCAATGAAAAAAATAACAAAATTTATGGATCAATTCCATATATTCCACCTGAAGTATTAAGAGGAAGCAAATTTACGATGGAGGGTGATATTTATAGTTTTGGTGGAATTATGTATGAGGTAATTACTGCACAAAGACCATTTGCTGACCAAGCACATGATACTTATTTGATGATAGATATATGTAATGGTGTAAGACCAAAGGTCCCTGATTTTATGTTAAATTGGATTCCAAAATGGTATTTAGACTTGATGTATCGATGTTGGAGTGATGATCCTTCTAAACGTCCAACTGCTGATGAATTATATAATTTATTTCGTGAAATATCAAATAACCTTTTTTATTATATGATGGATAATGATGTTATGCGACAATTTAAAATTGCTGATGAAAATCAAAACAATACATCAAAATCTCAAAAGCAAGAATTATTTGAATTATTTTCACATTCAAATAAGTTACATCCTCAATCATGTTATATTAGCCGATGTATTCATACTTTTCACGGAATGCATGATTTATTGGAAGAAATAAAATCTGGAAAATCTTCAGGTATATTCTTAGAATAATTTCATTAATTTTATTTTAATAAATGATCAATTAAAAATTTTTAAATTTATAGATCCTAATTTATTATCAATCAAGTTCAATACTCACAATATTGATGAGGAAGCAGAAATTTAAAGAAAATGGCGCGCGCTAACATTCAACCTTGGATTTTCAAAGAAATAATACATTTATTTTTTTATATGTGTTATAAAGAAAGTTAAAAAAAGAAAATAAAAAATAAAAAATTTAAAAGCTATGGCTATGGTAAATTCAAAAAAATTTTCATCGCAGGAGTTAATTTTTTTAATTATATATATAAAGCATTTATTATTAAAGAAAACATATTTAATTTATTTATCTTAAAACTATTTTCGCGTGCACATATTATTAAGGCTCAAATTTAGCATTTCAAATATATGACTTCGTTAGAATTTTTTTACTGCTCTGTTACTCTAAATTATGCTTAATTGTTTACGAAATATAATTTCTTCTGTTATTCTATATATGTATTAATATTTCTTTCGTAATATATCAATATAACAACTGAAGCACATAGCTATTATAATTATTATTATTTTTTAAATTAGGTATTTGGCCTAAATAATACTTGAGATAAACTTAGAGAAACAATAATATCTGTTTTAAATAGGGAAAAATTATTGTCAAAGGAATATGAGGCGTTAGTGCTTATTTTTTTGGCACCATAAGAAGACAAAATGAGAAAAAAAATAAGATCTGATCTTGTAAAATATTCAATTTTTGTATTTAGCATACGAATAATTGTTTATCAACCATTTAAGCGCCTCTTTTCTATGCTATGAAACGAAGGGCATTGATGCACACAGATGTTGCACGATCAAATAGGCATAAAGGCTAGTTTCTTATAATTGACTAAAGATTGTACAAACCTTTCCCGGCTGGCTTCATATAATTGACTGAAGATTGTACAAAACTTTCCCAGAAATAATTTTATCAATTGATAACTTGGATAAAGAAAAATCGAGGTGAAAATGTAGATATAGAAACAATATTTTGTTCTAATGAAAAATAAAGATTAATGAATATATATAATATAATATCGAAATATATACGCAACAAAAACAAAGTGAATACAAATTTACAAGGGTTAAACAAATAACATATGATTTATTATTAGTAAGAATCACAATAGTTAGTCTCTACTATAATAAATTTTTATAGTGATTCATTCAAAGACCATTTTTGATCCTTCTTTTCGCTTTCGTGCTCTATTGCGTTAATTGTAAATTATATGCATTACTCCCCTAATATCCTTTTTTAATATGATATATAATTACTATATTATTCAGAAATCATCTAGGAAATGAGCATCGATACGATTCCATTTTTAAATACTTATTATTTCTCTTGCTTCACCTTAATGGAACAGTTGTTGTATAATTACATATTTTTTTATTGCTTTTTTCTTAGAAAAATAATTAATTTGATTTGTGTGCAATGTCAAAATAAAGTTCATAAAAATGATACATATATTTATCTTTGACTTTTCTTTTTTTTTATTATTCGAGTTATCTAATAAAATAAAAAAATATACATTTTAATTTTATAACCAAAACTGGTTATTCTTTAACAAATAATCCTTATGAATTTCAATTAATTTTTCAAGGAAGTAAGGTGAATTTGTTCCAATAACTTTTTGATATACTTGTGATAGGCATGCTAATACGATCGTGATCACTAAAGAAAAGAAACAAACGAAATTATTAGTGGAATTAATTCTTTAAAAAACACACGGAATATGCAAACAAATAAGAATTTTATTTTTCCATTTAAAGATGGTAACATTCATAATTCAATTCTCAGTAGCCTTAGACTCGAAAAGTTTGCTTTATATTATACTCGTAAAAATAATACGTACTTCCAAAATTTTGGATATAATAAATTCATGATAAAATCAAATGTATATAATTTTTCTCAAGATAAGTTAAGTTGGTGCAGGGTTTCTTGTTATAATCTTTATAATTGTTATAAAAAGTCTATTAGAACAAGCAATGATAGATTTTCAATTATAGATTATGAAATATTTGATGTTATTAACATAACTCTTTATTTTACCTGATTTAATTTATTAGGTATAATAATTGTATTTGTGTATTTTATATAATAAAGAATTGCTTGACTAAACTTATATTTTTTTCGAAATTTGTTATTTTTAAAAATTGAATAATAATCAAAGGAGAAATAGTTCTTAACCAAGAAGTTTTGGATTATATTCGAATTTCATTTCATTGATAATTCCTCATTTGTAAAAAGCAGTCATCAATCCAAACAAAGTTTTAGTTCCATTTTTAGTATCAATAATAATTAGGCCGTAATATTTCCAATTAAATTTCTATATCTCCAAACTTGTCTTCAATATACTTTTTCCTTGATGCAATAAATCATTATCAGGAAGTTATACCGATTTTTTAAAAAAAAAATAATTTACATTTATAGTTTATTTGAAATCATTTCCAAAAACGAAATGGTTATCTTTTACCAAAAAAAAAAATTACATTGCTAGAATTTTTTACTGTATTAAGCTTAAAAGTTAAAATGTAATTTTTTCATCAATCTATCTTATATGAATTCATGTTTCTTTTATTACGTGAGGTACGTTTATTTCTTATAATCCTCGAAAAAATCGAAAAAATTAAATTGTTAAAAGAATGTGAGGTGCCTTCCAATGTAAGTGCTTGCGTTTTTTGGCACCACAAGAAGACAAAAGAGGATAAGTACCTTAAAGGCAGGACTCTCCACTTTTTTTTTTTATTTAGCGCTGAAGAAAATAATATAAATGAGTGAAATATACCTCAATTATGTTTGCACAAAATCGATGCGAAAATTATTAAAGTGTAGATAGGATTGATCGAGGTTACACGAATCATATTGGATTGGATCCGTTTTATCCAAAATTCGGATTTGCCAAATATGAACTCCCATTCAAACAATGAGTTTCTTTCTATTTATAGATTCGGAAATATTTCTTTTATTTCCCATTCCCAAAAAAACAGGAAAAATGAAGTATTGCCCAGCAGGTCATTCTTCCATGGATTGGGCATATTCTGACAGCAAAAATTTTATTTATTCTGAAAATTGTTCTCTGTGTACCAAAGAACGTTTTATTCAGGAATTTAAAACTTGGTCTAGTGGGAATGCTAACATCGATGAGATTATACAAGAATCTCAAATAAATTACAGATATGATAAGCTCTATTGGATTCCTTATGATAATTTTCAAAATCTCGAACATATAGCAGATGGTTGCCATGGATCTGTGTATTCTGCCAAATTAGAAAATGGAATAAAATGGAATTGGAATTTTATCAAACGGGATTGGGAATATTATTCGGTAGGCGTCAAAGTTGCTTTGAAAGAAATAAAAGATTCCCGATATGATATAGTTAAATTTCTTAAAATGGTATGTTTTTATATATTTAGAATATAGGTTATTAGGAATTGTTTTTAATATAAGTTATTATGAATTATATTAATATTTTGTTTTTATCTTTTAATATTTTCATATTAAGAAAAAGATTGTTAATAATAATGAATTTATTGCTATTGCTAAATATTTTGGATTTTCAAAAAATCCTTCTACACAAAACTATATTTTTGTTATGAATTTATATGATGACTTACATGATTTTTTAAGCAGGAATTATTTGGATTTAGGGTGGGAAACAAAAATAGACATACTATGCTCAATGGCATGTGGTCTTGGAAGCTTACATGCAAAAAATATTGTTCATTGTAACTTTCATAGTGGAAATATTTTGGTAAACTATAATTTCTATATTCTCGCTGCCTTTTCTATAGATTTGGATTCATGTAAATTAGAAAATGATTTAATTTTAAATTTTGATCACAAAAATAACGAAACTTATGGATCAATTCCATATATTCCACCTGAGGTATTAAGAGGAAATGAATTTACAAGGGAAGGTGATATTTATAGTTTTGGTGGAATCATGTATGGAATAGTTGCGGCACAACGACCATTTTCTGATCAAGCACATGATACTTATTTGATGATAGATATATGTAATGGTGTAAGACCAAAGGTCCCTGATTTTATGTTAAATTGGATTCCAGAATGGTATTTAAACTTAATGTATCGATGCTGGAGTGATGATCCTTCCAAACGTCCAACTTCTATCGAATTATCTAATTTATTTCGTGAAATAACTGAAAAACTTTATGCCAATGTAATGGATACTAATGTTATGAGGCAACTTAAAATTTCTGACGAGAATCAACGAAATACATCAAAATCTCAAAAACAAGAATTTTTTGAAATATTTTCGAATTCAAATAAGTTGCATCCACAATCATCTTATACTGGCCGATATATTCATACTCTTCATGGATTTCATGATTTATTGGAAGAAATAAAATCCGGAAAATCTCCAGGTACATTTATAGAATAATTTCGATTTTAATAAACGATCAATTATAAATTATTTATGTTTTTTGAAATTTTAAATTTATAGATCCTAATTTATTATTTAAGTTCAATGAATCAACTATCAGTACTCACAGTATTGATGGGGAAACAGAAATTCAAAGCGAGCAGAAAAATGTCATTCAGACTTGTATTGTGTCGTGATTTCCAAAAAAAAATTTAAAAATGGGTTAATTTGGATAAGAGAAAGTTAAGAGAAGAAATGGGAAAGTTCTGGAAAATTCAAATCAAATCTTATTTAATTTTTAATTTATTTAATTTGAGTCATTAAAGTCAAATTTATTATAATTTATTAATTCATTTATTTTTTAAAAAAATATTTCGAGTACATAATTGTTATTATTTGATATAAAATTACTTTCCTAGAATTTTGTTGCTGTTTTATAACTCTGAATTATGCTCAAAGGTTAACGAAATGAAATTTTTTTTCATATATGAATTACAACTTTCAGATATATCACGTGAAGCTCATAATTTATGAGCGTCTTTATCCAAGACCAAGACCCAAATTTTATTGGTCCCAGGGACACGTAAAAATTTGGTACCAAATTTGCCCATGTAAATCCAAATATTCTAGCATATTCCAAACTTATACAAATATTTGAAAATTTTCCATGTAAATCCAAATATTTTTAGGGCAAAACTAACCATATGATTTCAGACCAATCAAAATTGTCAAAATTGGTATAAATCGCCGTAAAAAAATAATTGTAGAAAAATATCACAACAATGGGGTGGTCAAAAATTATTTCACCTTGTTCATGGGCACGAGAATTTTCAGAGGATCTTTTCACAGATAACAATAAACTTTTTTGCAAGTTTTGTAATATAAGTATTGGCTGGCAAAATAAAGCCACTATACGCTATTTGAAATTATTTTTATCAAATCATGTGATATTCAAAAATATAGTTCTGATATTCTACAATTATTAAATCCATCTATATAGAACTTCTGCAAGAATGGTCTTTATATTGTAATTTTGAATTAATTGAAATTGATTATTCAAATTTTCAAAATTTTTGGGAAAAAATGGCATCTACTTTTCCTCTTTTGAGTGAGATTCTATTTCTTCTTGCACTGTAGAATGGAGTTTTTCAGTTTACAATAATATTCTTAGTAATAATAGGCAAAATTTAAGTACCGAATCAATTAAGATATTAAATGTGATGTATTTTATAACTTAGGTTAATAAAATTTATGGTTTTTAGTTGTCAAATATAATAAATATAATAATAAAAACCACCATTAAAAAAAGAAAAATTATTAGTAAAATTTTATCCAAATTTATCCAAATATTTGCGATTTTCCAAATAAATAATCCAAATAATTTTTACGTGTCCCTGATTGGTCCATAATTTAGCAGGTGATCAGAAATATTTCACGTGTAAGGGCAGGTGATCGAAATATTTCACGTGAGAAGTTCACATGATGAAAGTAGGTGTGATGAATGTTATGTGCCAAATATGTAAGGATATTTAATAAAAATCGATATTCGAAAGGTGTGACACATGGTGATAAATAAACGTACCCTAATCCGATCCCAGGCATTAAGGTGATTTCATGTGAAGACATAGGATAAAATCCTGAACTCCGGGGTCTGGTTAAGATTTTATTTATTTTTTGTTGTTATTTAAGGAAGAAATGAGATTGTTGAAGAAATTTAAGATACCTTCTAAGGTATGTGTACGTGCTTGCATTTTTTAGGTCTACAAGAAGATAGGAAAGATGTTCTACTTTTGTTTGTTTTTTTTATTAAGCACATGAAGAATAAAAATAAAAATGGATGAAATAAAGTATACACTTAATTTGATACTATTTATTTATTGTGCTTTCATAAAAATTGATGCTTTCTCTCTAAGAAATTATTACATCGGATATTTCTTGTGCCAATTTTCTTACAATGAACTTGAAAATTATTAAAAGCTGGGTACCCCACGAAGATCTCGGAGGTATATTGATTGTTGTCAAAATAAAATACCTTGGGTGTTGACACGACAAAATTTCAATCCACATCGAGAGGTAGATTTGATAAAATTCGAATCCCATGATCAATCTTACATAAGAACGTCATTCATTAAATTTAAATAAATGATTTAATTAATACCCCAACTCTTTAAGCAAATAAAAACCACGCTCAAATCTTGTTGATCTTATCATGATTCCAAGAACCTTCTTTATCGCCAAGCATCCTTTTTTAAATTAATAACATATTAGTAACATTATTACAATAATTTTAGAATATTTTAATTGAACTTACTGGATTTCTTCGCCGCCTTTTCTTTATTAATAACTGGCTGAAGAAATATTCCACGGTTTGCAGAGTATCGATTCGAAAATATTTTAACAGCGAAACTCTGGTTTGAATTCTTTATCATGATGCTATCGCAATAAATTAAAATAATAAATTAATCAATTTTTAAATAATTGAAATATTAATAAATGTTAAAAATAATAAAAAAAACCTCATCAAAATGAATACCATTTGTTCATGTTTCACTCGTCTAACTTTCTCTCGCTCCACTCAAAGGAATTAAATTTGAATTTAAAAGGGTCGTTAGAATTATCAATTCCGGAATTGAATTAGGATCCAAATGTAATTTTAGGTGCAACAAACCCTTTTCATTCATTTAAAAAAAGATAATTTATGAATTCTTTTAATATTACTGATGATATTTTTAATTATAGAATATTAAGTTCAAATAATAATTACGCTAATATCTTGCGAGTATTTTAACATCAATTTATAAGCATACACTGGTTGATGATTCGCAAATAGGCAGGAAGATTTGTGGCCGATTCGTGAATACACTAAACCGATTTGCGCCAAAAAATTTTGCCGATTTTTAATCATTCGACGTGTGGCTTGTTCATACGTCCAGTCAGCGCCAGTTCAGTTGACTGTGGTTTAATCTTAAAATATCATCCCAATGAGAGTAGTCTTTTTTCGTAGTAATTTCTTCTCCCTTCACATTGTAAATTTGGTATATGGTTCTAAACTCCACAAATACGCAACCCGGATTAATAATAATTATTACATTTATGGAAACAATTAGTATAATTATTAAATATTTTTATAATATTGAAACTTACCTCGTAAAATTTAAAATTTATATTTAGGTCAACCGTTCCGTCTTATCACATAAAATATGAAAGCAAGGGATAAGAAATTTTAATAGATTTTGTTTTTAATTTCTGTTGCTAGATTCCAAATTTCAGATCTTTTTTTTAAAAGGTTATAATGTAGGATACAAAATTTATCTTAGAATTAATTTGGGCCCTAACTTTATGGGGATACAAATTTTTGTTAGGAATAACATTAAAAAGTACTTAACATAAATAAATTTCTATTTCTGCAATCCTTTTTGATCAACATAATCCGTTTTGGAATCTTACCGATATATTTTTACTCTGTGAAACAAAAGTTCCCCTAATTCGTTTAAAATCTAAAATTAGTTTTGAAATATCGAATAGTAACAGGATCAATAAAGTACAAACAAACATAATCAGAAAGGCAATGATTACCATCAAACAATGATAAATCCGGAATTAATAACGACCATTCCTTTCATTTCCCATGTCTCAAGAAATAAAAAAAATAATGTATTGTCCGGCAGGTCATTCATCTAATGATATTGTTTTTCCTTCTTACCCAAATTTCATTGGTTCAAATGGAAATTGTGGTTTATGTACCAAAGAACATCATATCCAAGAGTTTAAAACTTGGTCTAGCGGGAATGCAGACATCGATGAGATAATTCAAGAATTTCCAATAAATAACATTTATGATAAGTTACATTGGATACCTTATAACAATTTTCAGAACATCAAACATGTAGTAGATGGTGGCCATGGATCTGTATATTCAGCTGAATTAAAAAATGGAATAAAATGGTATTGGAATTTTAATACACGAGATTGGGAATATGAATTTATAGGCTGTAAAGTTGCTTTGAAAGAAATAAAAGATTCTAGATTTGATATAGTTGAATTTCTTAAAGTGGTATGTCTCTTTATATTAGAATATAAGTTATTAATGTTTTGTTATTTATTAATTAGTCTTTCAATATTTTCATATTAAGAAAAAGATTGTTAATTATTTTGACTTCTCTGCTAATTATTACGGAATTTCAAAAAATCCTTCAACACAAAACTACATTTTTGTTATGGATTTATTTGCTGGTAGCTTACATAATTTTTTGGCCAAAAAATTTTGGCATTTAGAGTGGCAATCAAAAATAGACATATTATCATTAATTACAAGTTTTCTTGGTCATTCACATGAAAAAAATATAGTTCATTGTAACCTTCATAGTGGAAATATTTTGATGGTCGGTAATTTATATCATTACAACAACCCAGACTTAAGAATAGATTTAGGTTTATGTAAATTAGATGATTTAATTTTAAACTATAACAACAAAAATAATAACAAAAATAACCAAATCTCTGGATTAATTCCATATATTCCACCTGAAGTATTAAGAGGAAATGAATTTACAAGGGAGGGTGATATTTATAGTTTTGGCGGAATTATGTATGAAATAGTTACTGCTCAACGACCATTTGTTGACAAAGCACATGATACTTATTTGATGATTGATATATGTAATGGTGTACGACCAAAAGTCCCTGATTTTATGTTAAATTGGATTCCAGAATGGTATTTAGACTTGATGTATCGATGTTGGAGTGATGATCCTTCCAAACGTCCAACTTCCATTGAATTATTTAATTTATTTGATGAAATAACAGAAAAACTTTATAATAATATAGTGGATGATGATGCTATGCAACAACTTCAAATTACTGATGAAAATCAACAAAATATATCAAAATTTCAAAAACAAGAATTATTTGAATTATTTTCGCATTCAAGTAAGTTACACCCACAATCATGTTATATTAGCCGATCTATTCATACTCTCCACGGATTGCAAGATTTATTGGAAGAAATAAAATCAGGGAATTCTTCAGGTAACAATTTAATTTTAATATATGATTAATTACAGAATTTTAAATTATTTAAAATTTTAAAATTTTAAAATTCATAGATCCTAATATATTAAAGTCTAATGAATCTTACAATATTGATTCTAAAGATTCATTAAAATTTATTGATGAGGAAATTTGAAAGCGGAAGTTTAACGAATCAACTACTCTAAATTGTAAATATTTATAATAATATTAATATTAATTCTAAAGAATCATTAAAATATATTGATGGAAAGAATAATTTTCATATTAATAAAGTTTAAAAAAAATTGAAAAATTCTGAAAATGCTGAAAAATTCCAAAAAATTCTAAAAATTTTGAAATTATTATAATTGACATAATTGTCAACGATTGTTATATTATGTACCAAATGGTGAATATATGCTTTTAAGTGATTTGTTATTTCGACATATCACGTATAATATTTGAAGATAAAGGTTAAAAGTAAATTTGAATTACCAAATTATAAAGAACTAAATAACCTACATGAAAGAATGGGAATTGTTGTTATTGCTGTTGAATGATCTGATATTGTGGATTAATTTGTTGTTATGATTTCCGTCCATTTGCTGTATATTGTATATATATTGTTGACGCAAATAGTTTCAATATCATATTTACACCATCGTCGATATTATTCACATTATTGATTGGTCGTTTGAACTCAAATATTTGCACCACAGCCATTGTGTTCTTGATTGGCTTTGAACCTGATTAGAGAGTCAGACATAGGGAAGTTTTGAGTAATTCGCCTTGGAATACTATCAACTATTACATCAGAATTTTGAACTGAATTGGTCATCTTTAAATTGGATTAGAATTTGACCTGAATTGATGGATTATTAATATTATTATTTGGAATACGACTATCCATTTATCTTTGAATAGTTAACATCATTACTTGTGACTTGATTGAAAACAGAATTAACCATTTATGATGGAACAATCCCGATATTTAATTGTCTATTCGTTGATGTTGTTGAATGATCTAATTTATTGTATTGTAATATCCTTTTCTATCATTTATATCACGATATATATTAACTAATTTATCAATCTCAGTAACAGAAAAACAATCACGCTCTAATTTTATTGATTTTATCCTAGCCCGAGAGCCTTCCTTATCGCCAAGCATCTTTTTTTTAAAAGTGATAACAATATTAATAAAATTATTACGACGATTTAGAGAATATTTTAATTGAACTTTCTAGATTTCATCGATCTCTTTCCTTTATTAATAACTAGTAAATTCCCAATAGAAATGTTTTTTTTACACCTCTAGTCAAAGCCAAAAGAAAAGTATTTTTATCTCTAGTCAATAGGAACGCTTGTTTATCTCACCACTGTATATTATTATATAGATTGGCATCCGCGGTTTGCAGAGTTTTGATTCGAAAATATTTTTAACGGACAAAACTCGGTTTGAATTTTTTATGATAATTAATTAAAAACAATAAATTAATAAATTTTTAAATAATTGAATTATCATATAAAATAACATTTCAATAGATTTTGTTTTTGCTTTCTGCTTGCTAAATTCCAAATTTAGACCCTAAATTTATGGTGATACAAAGTTTTATCGTTAGATGAATAATATTAAAAGTATTTAAATTAAATAAAACAAAGAAATCATATCGGATAAATTCTTTTTTTCAATTCCGATATATTTTTACTTTGTGAAACAAAAGCTCCCCCGAATCCGTTTAAAATCTAAAATTAGTTTTTGAATTATCGAATCGGATTAATAAAGTAATTTAGTACAAACAAACATAATCAGAAAGGCAATGATTACTATCAAACAATGATAAATCCGGAATTAATAACGACCGTTCCTTTCATTTCCCATGTCTCAAGAAATAAAAAAAATAGTGTATTGTCCGGCAGGTCATTCATCTAATGATATAGTTTTTCCTTCTTACCAAAATTCCATTCGTTCAAATGGAAATTGTCATTTATGTACCAAAGAACATTTTATCCAAGAGTTTAAAACTTGGTCTAGCGGGAATGCTGACATTGATGAGATAATTCAAGAATTTCCATTAAATAACAATGACATTAGTAAAAAGTTACAATGGATACCTTATGATAATTTTGAAAATATCGAACACATAGCAGATGGTGGCCATGGATCCGTGTATTCTGCTCAATTAAAAAATGGAATTAAATATTATTGGAATTTTAATACACGGGATTGGAAATATCAATTTATAGGCTACGAAGTTGCTTTGAAAGAAATAAAAGATTTTAGATTTGATTTAGTTGAATTTCTTGAAGTGGTATGTCTCTTTATATTTAGAATATAAGTAATTAATATTTTGTAATTTATTAATTTGTCTTTTAATATTTTCATATCAAGATAAAGACTTTTGATAGTGAATTTATTGATGAATATCTTGGAATTTCAAAAAATCCTTCTACACAAAACTACATTATTGTTATGGGTTTATTTTATGGTGGCTTACATAATTTTTTTGACAAAAAATTTTGTGAATTGAAGTGGCAATCAAAAATAGACATATTATTATCAATAACATATTTTCTTGGTCGCTTACATGAAAAAAATTCAGTTCATTGTAACCTTCATAGTGGAAATATTTTGGTGAACAGATATTTCAATCCTAGCTATTTTGAAATAGGAATAGATTTAAGTTCATGTAAATCAGAAAATGATTTAATTTTTAATTCTAACAAAAATAGCAAAATTTATGGATCAATTCCATATGTTCCACCTGAAGTATTAAGAGGAAATGTATTTACAAGGGAGGGTGATATTTATAGTTTTGGTGGAATTATGTATGAAATAGTTACTGCACAACGACCATTTGCTGACCAAGCACATGATACTTATTTGATGATAGATATATGTAATGGTGTAAGACCAAAGGTCCCTGATTTTATGTTAAATTGGATTCCAGAATGGTATTCAGACTTGATGTATCGATGTTGGAGTGATAATCCTTCCGAACGTCCAACTGCTGCTGAATTAGGTGATTTCTTTTATGAAGTATATATAAAATGTCAGGATAATATAGTGGATGATGATGTTATGCAACAACTTCAAATTGCTGATGAAAATCAAAAAAATATATCAAAATCTCAAAAGCAAGAATTATTTGATTTATTTTCACATTCAAGTAAATTAGATCCACAATCATGTTTTATTGGTCGATATATTTATACTCTTCATGGATTGCATGATTTATTGGAAGAAATAAAATCTGGAAAATCTTCAGGTATATTCTTAGAGTAATTTCAATAATTTTATTTTAATAAATGATCATTTACAAAATATTGGAATTTTTATATTTGTAGATCCTAATTTATTATTAAAGTCCAATGTATCAACTACTTCATCATATTGATGAGATAACAACAGAAAAATGACATTCCCTAGTATTCTAGTATTTCAACCTTGGATTAGTTACGATTCTCAAAGAATCGAAAGAATACATTTATTTGGATAACGAGAACAAAAGTATTTTATATGATATATAAAGAAAGTTAAAAAAAATAAAGAAATAAAAAATAAAAAAAATTTCATCATAGGAATAATTTACTTATTTTAAAACTATTTTCACGTGCATACACTAAGATTCAAATTTAGAATGCTTCAAATATAAAAATGATTTGTTAGAAATACCATCATCACCTTCTGAGATCTCCAAGAATACCACATCACCATCACCAATATTTTTGTCATCACCAACATCATCTTTATCACAAACACTGAGATATCCAAGAACACTAACAATCTTATAACCATCACCGACATGAAAAATAGAATTAAAAGATAATTAATTGATTTAATAATTTATGCCATAATAAATTTAAAAGATATAAGTTATTTTCTTACTAAATTCACATGTTCATGAAAAAAATTATGATCGTATAAATACGTTAACATTCAATTAAAATTTAAATTATATTCTGAAAATGTAATAAAATCAAATAATAAATATGATAAATTCGAGTTTATTAATAAATTCACAAGAAAATAGTTATAAATTTTTAAAAAATCAAAAAAGCAGAATTTTGAAAATAAAAAGAATTTTTTTAAATTTTTAAATATATTTTAATGATTCTAAAAATCAAAATAAGTATCTTCATTTTTCGTAGTTGATTCATTGGACTTTAATATATTAGGATCTATAAATTTTATGAATTTAAAATTTTTAAATAATTTAAAATTCTGTAATTAATCATAGATTATGTTAAAATCAATTGTTCCAAGGATATTATCTGAAGACTTCCCAGATTTAATTTCTTCCAATAAATCTTGCAATCCGTGAAGAGTATGAATTGAACTTATTCGAATGCGAAAGTAATTCAAATAATTCCTGTTTTTGAGATTTCGATGTATTTTTTTGATTTTCATCAGCAATTTTAAGTTGTCGCATATCATTATCCACTATATTATAATAAAATTTTTCTCTTACGACCCAAAAAAAATTAACTACGCAATTCATTAGTTGTTGGACGTTCAAAAGGACCATCACTCCAACATCAATACATGTTGTTTAAATAACATTCTAGAATCCAATTTAACATAAAATTAGGGACCTTTGGTCTTACACCATTACATATATATATCTATCTTCAAATAAGTATCATGTGCTTGGTCAACAAATGGTCAGTGACTACTTCATACATAATTCCACCAAAACTATAAATATCACCCTTCTTTGTAAATTCATTTCCTCTTAATACTTCGGATGGAATATATGGAATTGATCCATAAATTGTTATTTTGTTATTTGTATTTAAAATTAAATTATTTTCTAATTTACTTAAATCTAAATCCAAATCTATATGTGATATTTGATGATTTTTTAATATTTCCACTATGAAGATCACAATGAACAAGATTTTTTTTGAATGTCAGATTCCAAGACCCATTGTTACTGATGCCAATATCTCTATTTTTTCTTCCCACCTCAAATCCCAAAAAGTTCTTGTTAAAAAATTATGTAAATCACCATTAAATAAATTCATAACAAAAATGAAGTTTTGTGTGGAATGTTCATAATTATTTAGTCTTTATCTTAATATAAAAAAATAAAAGACAAATTAATAAATTACAAAATATCAATAACTTATATTCCAAATATAGAGAAATATATCATTTTAAGAAATTCAGCTATATCATATCTAGAATTTTTTATTTCTTTCAAAGCAATGTCGGAGCCTTTGAAACGATATTCTACATCCTGTTTGATAAAATTAATTTCATTTTTATTCCGTTTTCTATTTCGGCAGAATACGCTGATCCATAGCCACCATCTGCTATATGTTCGATATTTTGAAAATTATCATATGGTATCCAATGGAACATTTCATAAATGCTCTTTATTTGAGATTCTTGTATAATCTTACCAATGTTGGCATTCCCACTAGACCAATTTTTAAATTCTTGGATAAAATGTTCTTTGGTATATAAATCGCAAATTTCATTTGAAAGAATCACCACTACCATTAGATTTATTTATCAATCAAACAACTGATTTTATAAAGTTTCATTATCAATTCCAATGATGACAAGAGAAATAATACTAACACAAAACACCTATAATAATACCAGCACCATCAACTCAATAAACATGATTTAATAAAAACAATACCAAAACAAAACAACAACAAAAATAACATAATAATTATAATTATTATTGTTATTATTACAATATTATTATCATCGAATTTATAATATTCAATTACCACGTTCATCACAATAATTATTGATAATAGTTTCGGAGGAATTTTTTCTAGTAATTCTAATACACTATATATGTAAATTATTATATGTATGACGCAATAATGAAGTATTATTAGTTACTTGTTTTGAATTTATTAATTTTTTTCAGTTCATTCACTGATCCAAAAAAGTTGTTGCTGCAATTATATGATTGTAATTGTGGTTGATTGAAATCATCTGATTGTAATTGTGGTGATTGCTTGAACTCACTGATAAATATTATATTTATTATTATTAATATTTAAGTGAAAATTGATTCCTCACATGGTGAATTTCTCACCCTATAATGTCACATAGAAAACACCGTCTTAATACCAATTTTCATTATATTTTTTAGGGGTTAGAAAACCCTATTTGCCACGTATCATTTTCACCTAATAATCACCTAATAATCACCTAATAATCACCGGATAATCATTTGATGAGCAATATTTCGGCTCACCCTAGGTGAGGAATAACATTACCCAAACTAATTTATTATTTATATTTAAATATAGAATATGTAGGTTTAAATAGCTTTATTTTATGTGTCGTAAATAAATTACATTACATCAGATCATGCATATTAATTAAATGAAAAAAGCTTACGGATATATCATAAATAAATTACATTAGATCATCATCAAATACCCCCTTTTTTTTTTCTAAAAAAAAACTTTTTTATTATTTTGAAAATAAATCATTTTTTATAATTTATATGAAAGAAAAAAAGATTGATTTTTACGCTACTTGCGATATCAAACAAAAAACTATCTTATTAAAATCATTTATTAAAAAACGCGGTCGCCCAAGCAAACAAGAATTGTTAATGTGACAGCAACAACAGTAGCAAGAACAACAGCAACTACAAGAACAACGGCAACAACAAAAACAACGGCAACAACAAAAACTACAAGAACGCAATGCAAACAAGAACAATAACGAAAACAAGAACATCAGTGACAAAAAGAACAACATCGACAACCCAATTAAAAGAACATTAATCAACAACTGAAACAGCGACTTGAAAATGAAATAAGCAATAATACATTTACTGTCATCATTCGCTGTTCAGTTCAGGAACAAAATAGCGGATCCAAGAGGAATTTAGAAAAGAATTCAGGTATATCAATGTTTATTTGGGATTTTGCATTTCTTTTCTTTTTTTTAAAAAAAAGAAAATATTAAAAATAAATAATATAAATATTAAATTTAGATAACGAAGCTGGACCGAGTAACAAGAAAAAAATAAAATGTCCCTCAATTTTCTTATCGATTAAAGACTGTCTGGTTTCTGCTGTTATTTGAATTTGAATTAAAAAGAACGATTGTTGGATTTTAAAAATCATATATTTATAAAATGATTTAAATTAATATTAGTTACATTGTATCACTTTCCTGTTGATCAATATTTTTATTCTGAAAATCAAATAAAGATATGGTATGCTAAGTAATTTTTTTATCATGTCATAATAATCATTTTGTTAAGCTTAATTTCTAATTTTATGATTTCTCTGGAAGAAGAATTTGAATAGAGAAATCTTAAAGTTGATCAAATAAAGCAGTAAAGCGAGCAATTGTTTTAATTTTATTTGGGTGATTCATGATGTCGTGAAATTATTGATGATACTATTCTTGTTAATTATTGAACTATCTATTTGGAATTATTACAATTATAACGGAATAGAAAAGATTAAAATTATTATATTTCTTTATTTAATATAAGAATCTTAACTTATTTTATTAGGTCAATCGGAAATATTAGATATGCATGGGGACGGAGATATGGTGAATTCTTAATGTTGCATCCCCGAGGTAATTTGAACAAAGAGTCACCAAAATGGATTAAAACTAAATACAAATTGTTATTCCAACAGATATTAGCATCTTCTTGTTAACTTACAATTAACAATGGTCTGGAGTAATCAAACTCTAATTGAGTCAGCCAAACAAAAAAACAAACCAACATGGCTAAATTTAAGAATATATCATTTAAACAAAATATTCTATAGTTTATTTAATATTACGTTTTAAAATAAATACTTTAAGATATATCGTGGGAATTTTTCAAAAAAAAATTTAATCGATCTTCTAATCTTATTGCGTCATAACTATTTATGTCGATCATGTTTAGGACTAACTAATTTAGAAAAACGAAACTGTAAATAACCTGTTAAAAATAATAACTCTCGTTTTTATTAAATAATAAACTATTAAATTGTTATCTCAGATTTTTTCTATAAAATAGAATTTCTTATAATATGTACAATATAATATAATTAATTAAAAAAAATAGTTACAATCCTGTTGATTGCGTGTACTAAATATTCCTATAGTTGGAAAGCAATGTTTTTTATTCTTAATACACATACAAAGGTTAGTACTTTCACTTTATTCTTGCTCTTATGAGCGGAGAAAAACATAAATACAATACCAGAAGGGCTTCTGGTCAACAACAAAATAATAAAAATAATCAAGAAATCGATATAAAACTTAAATTTTATTCCTACACTAGCAACTTTCAAAAGGAAAAATGAATCGACTTTTTCTTTGGAAAAAAGAAGGATGGGAACCTTTGGTACCAAAATATATAAGTAAAAAAAGAGCTCTAAGGAAGTCAGCTGAGCTAGAAACTGAAAGAGGCATTAATAACATTGTTATGCCCGGATCAAAAGTTGTAGAAATTTCAGATAGTAACAAAGAAGATGATAACTTGTAATTTGAGGAATGAATCGATAACAGGTGAGTCGCTGGATTTAATATATATTTGTTACCTTCAGTTTGACAATTAATTATCACAATTAATTAATTAATTAATTAATCATAATTTGCAAATATTAGCCAATTCTCGATTCAGCATCAAGTAAAATATTTGGAAAAGTGATGGTTATCTAGACTAGAAAAGGTGTGTATAATAAATCATATTTTATTTTTTTTTATTTAACTTGAATGTAAATAGATAAAAAAAAAATCACCATCATTACCATTGATTTATTTAAACTCTAACAACAAATTCTTATTTGGTAATAATCATCAGTGGTGAAAGTTCTCATAAAATAATGTTTTTTGTGATCTGTTATCAAATAATTTTTATTTTGGCCTCGAAATAAAATTCTAATATTATTTATTGTTTCAAAGAAATCTGTTATTTCTTTTAATGTAATCTCTTGAACTAAATCAAATAAACCTTGTTAATAAATTTAAGACTTAACCAGAATTTACTGTAAATTCAAAAATTTTATTGTTAAATGCAGAACAATTTTTACAAAAAAGATTTCCAACGCGAAAAATATGGAAAGTGAAAAATACAAAAATAAAATATATTTTTTATTTCATTTGAAAATAAACTATTTATTATATTAACTACTAGACAAATATATTACATATTTTAGTGTATATATGAATTTTACTAATTAATGTAATTATAATTAAGTTTTGTTTATCTGCAAAAATTTTTGTGTTCATCTGAAGTGACCAATAATTTTGATTATTCCTTAAAAAACTTTTTTGGTACAACATCATCAGTTATAAATAAAGCTTTATTAATACAGTACATCCTTTTTCAATTTTTTCAACTCTTCCTCCGTATTTTTTCTTTTTTAAAAAACTTTTTTTCAACAAACTGAACTATCTTTTGCAAATATTTCGAGTGTAAAGTATTCTTTTAAGTGTTTCAAACAACCACTAGAGCTGTTTTGTTGGATTTTCTTCCTTGTTTGTTGCTTCGTGAGTCTTATTTTGGCAGGTATTTTATTTTGTAAGTGTAATACTATAGCTTGTCAACGAAACTTGTGAACTACTAATGCTTGTTTCTTTTATTTTGTTTTTCTGCAAAGCTTGTGCACTTAATTTTTTTGTATAAGCGAACTAATAACTGATTATTTTTTTGAGTGCTCTTTATTTGCTGCGTGAGTGCGATTATTTGTTTGTTTAGATTGTATTGTCAGCGAAGCTTGCAAAGACATTCCATTGTCATTGTGTAAACAAGCTACCAACTGCTTGTTATTTTTTTTGTTTTCAGCAAAACTTGTGTAAGTTTTCAGACATTTGTTTTTTTAATAATTGTATTGTTTTCATCTCTTTTTTTTGCAGTAGCTTGTAGAATAATGGACATTGCTTTTCTTTTCAAAAAATAATTTCTCTAGTACTTATCATATTTGTTTTATAATAGTTTTTGAAAAACATTAATAATAATCTATTCCTGAATTCATCCATCTATTCCAGATTGAATTCATTGTTGATGACGATGGATTTGCATTAAAAGAGTTGAGAGAATTGATGAATTGAGAAGTTGATGAAATCAATGTACATGTGCATGTATTTGATAAATGAAAGATGCTAATCATATAATTGTATAAAATTTTAATTTTGTAGTTAGATTTCTTTAGATTAATATTATTAGGATAGAAATCTTTAGTTTAGATTTTTAGGTAAGAAAATATTTATTTTTCCCTTTGAATCTTTTGTCTTCTATGCATCCTTAAATACCAACACTCACTCACTAATCATTCTTTCATTTCATAGATAGTTTTTCTTTAGTTTAGATTTTTTAAGGTATAAAAGTTTTTTATTACTTCTTTGTTTGTTTGGATGCCATCGTGGAATGCTGATTGTTGTTATTTCTTTTTTATAGATAGTTTTTAGTAATTAGATTTCTTGGATTTGTATTTTTTTTATTTTTAGGTAAGAATTTTTTATTTTGTTGAATTTGCTTTTTGCACATGTACATTGATCGAATCAATTTACAATAAATTGTGGAAGGAATCATTTAGAAAGTCTAGGATAAGAAGGTACGTTTCCTTTTATATTAATTTTTTTCTCAATGATAATGAGTTCATTTTATTATAAATTTAATTGTTGTATTGTTTCAAAAAATAATACACGAATAACATATTTAATTATATTGTTGCTTCACTTTGTTGGTTTGCTTGTTTTAATTTTATTTGTATTAATTCCCGTTGTAGCTATCGTTTCCTTTTATTTGTTTTATGAAATTTTTTATTTGATAATTTTTTTGTGAATATTAATACTCTATTCCAGATAATAAATAAAAAAATTCTTTCAGGCGGACATTTGTTCAAAATTTTCAGGGAAGGGAAAATAATTGTGAATATCAACAAGAATAAGTAATAAAAAAAATTTTGATTAATAATTTTATTTATTTATCTATTTGCAAATACATTTAATACAAAGAACTAGACATATTATTAATACTGTTATTGTTAATTCTTTTTTTGTCGTCGCTGTTCTTGGTTGCTCTTCATCATTTCAATGCTATTTAAAAGTTCATCAATCGTATCATCTATGTCTATTTTGATTTGTCAAAAGAAGAAAGAATCATTATTATTATTATTATTATTATTATTATTTATTGTTAAAATACAACCATTAACAAATAACTATCAATATACTTACTATTACTATTAAGTCGTTCCTCTTCAGTATAGTTGGAACTTGTTAATTTTGATATTGGGGATATTGGTAGCATCTCAGTTTTAGATGTTACATCAGTAGCTGATACTGGCTCAATAGTGTTCACATCACCCCGTTCATCTGATTCTTTTTGGTCATGGATTGCATAATTTATTGGAAGACCTCAAATCTGTAAAATTATCAGGTAATATTTTATCATAATTTCCAATAATTTTTTAGTTTAATAAATAAATTATAAAATTTTAAGTTAATTTTTAAATTTATGGATTGAAGTCCAAGGAATCAACCACTCCGAGTGTTAACACTGGTAATATTGATGGAAAAACAGAAATTCAAAGCAAAGCAGAAATCTAATCTTATTAAATGGATGACGCACAAGGATGAATGATAACGTATAAGGACGAATAATCTGTTATCTGGATGGCTATGTCCTTTGACTTTTAAAATTCTCTGTAATCCTTGCACAACATTTCCCATGGCATTTGTGCCACCTCAATACATCAAAATCTCAAAAACAAGAATTATTTCCGCATTCAAGTAAGTTACATCCACAATCATGCTACATTTGCCGATATATTCATACTCTCGTGGATTGCATGATTTATTAGAAGAAATAAAATCTGGAAAATCTCCAGGTATATTCGCAGAACAATTTCAATTTTAATAAATGATCAATTAGATTTTTTGAATTTTTAAATTTATAGATCCTAAATCATTATTAAAGTCCAATGAATCAACTACTTCAAGGGTCGGTTCTCATGGTATTGGCGGGGAAACAAAAGTTCAAAGCAAGCAGAAGGATGCCATTCAGACTTGTATTGTGTCATGATTTAAAGAATGGGTTAATTTGGATAAGAGAAAATTAAAAAAGAAATGGGAAAGTTCTGGAAAATTCAAATCAAATTTTATTATTTATTATTTAAATTGAATCATTAAAGTTAATTTTCTAAATTATAATTTATTAATTAATTTATTTTTTAAAAAATATTTCGAGCGCATTCACGTTAATATGCTATGAAATTACTTTGCTAGAATTTTGGTGCTGTTTTATGACTCTGAAGGTTAACGAAATGCAATTTTTTTTTTCATTTATGAATTAATGTTTCTTTCATAACGTAACGACTATCTGATATATCATCTGAAGCACATATATTTTATTTATTTTTACATAGTTCTGTTGTCGTTATTTTTTTGTAATTAAGTTTAGAACCAATAATACTCGAGAGAAATAATGAATATTTGTATTAAAATAGAAAAAATTGAATTTTTAATGGAATGTGATGTGCCTTCGAAGGTATGTACTTGCGTTATTTGGCACCGTAAGAAGATAGGCAAGATGTTCTATTTTTGTTTGCATTTATTTAGCGCATGAAGAAAATAAATAAAAATAGACGAAATAAGGTACGTACTTAATTTGAAACTATTTATTTATTGTGTTTACACAAAAATTGATGATTTCTCTCTAAGAAATTATTACGTCGAATATTCCTTGTACTAATTTTCTTATAATAAACTTGGAGGTATATCGAATGTTGTCAAAATAAATAGCTTGGATGTTTTTATTCTAACAAAATTTCAATCTCAATCGTGAGGTAGATTTGACAAAATTCAAATCTTATTTCCCATCATATATAAGACATCATCACGTCATTCATAGAATTTAAATAAATAATTTACAACTCTTTAAACGTCTTAAAGCAAATAAACAAACGAGCTCAATCTTGTTGATAATATTCTGATTTCAAGAACCTTCTTTATCGCCAAGCATCCTTTTTTATATTAATAAATATTTTAATTGAACTTACTAGATTTCTTCGACCTCTTTTCTTTATTAATAACTGGCCGAAGAAATATTCCACAGCCTGCAGAGTTCGATTCAAAATATTTTAACAGACGAAACTCTGGTTTGAATTCTTTACCATACCACTTTCATAATAAATTAAAATAATAAATTAATAAATTTTTAAATAATTGAAATATTTATAGATGTTAAGAATATTAAAAAATTAGAATTTAAAGGGTGGTTCGAATTATCCATTCTGAGATCCAAATATAACTTTGGGTGCAACAATCCCTTTCATTCATTAAAAAAAAAGGCAATTGCAATTGATCATCTTTTTGATTTTTGATAATCCTTTTTGGAAAAGGATTGCTTCATACCGATATATTTTTATTCTGTGAAACAAAAGCTCCCTTAATCCGTTTAAAAGTTTTGTACAAATAAATATAATCGGAAAGGCAATGATTACCATCAAACAATGAAAAATTCGGAATATTAATACCGAATATTCCTTTCATTTCCATGTCTCAAGAAATTAAAGAATTAGTGGTGTATTGTCCGGCGGGTCATTCATCTAATGATATTGTTTTTCCTTCTTACCAAAATTTCATTCGTTCAAATGGAAATTGTGATTTATGTACCAAAGAGCATTTTATCCAAGAGTTTAAAACTTGGTCTAGTGGGAATGCAGAAATTGATGAGATAATTCAAGAATTTCCAATAAATAATATTTACGATAAGTTACATTGGATACCTTATAACAATTTTCAAAATATTAAACACATAGCAGATGGTGGCCATGGATCTGTGTATTCTGCTGAATTACAAAATGGAATAAAATGGTATTGGAATTTTAATACACGAGATTGGGAATATGAATTTATAGGCTACGAAGTTGCTTTGAAAGAAATAAAAGATTCTAGATTTGATATAGTTGAATTTCTTAAAGAGGTATGTCTCTTTATATTTAGAATGTAAGTTATTAATGTTTTGTAATTTATTAATTTGTCTTCTAATATTTTCATATTAAGAGAAAGATTGTTAATTCTTATGAATTCTCTGCTAATTATTACGGAATTTCAAAAAATCCTTCTACACAAAACTACATTTTTGTTATGGATTTATTTGATGGTGACTTACATAATTTTTTAGCCAAAAAATTTTGGGATTTAAAGTGGCAATTAAAAATAGACATATTATCGTCAGTAGCAAGTTTACTTAGTGGCTTACATGCAAAAAATTTAGCTCACTGTAACCTTCATAGTGGAAACATTTTGATGAACTATAATTTTAATCTTCACGGCTTAGACTGCTTAGACTTAGGAAATGATTTAATCTTAAACTCTTACAATAAAAATAACGAAATTTATGGATTAATTCCATATATTCCACCTGAAGTATTAAGAGGAAATCAATTTACAAGTGAAGGTGATATTTACAGTTTTGGTGGAATCATGTATGAAATAGTCACTGCACAACGACCATTTGCTGACCAAGCACATGATACTTATTTGATGATAGATATATGTAATGGTGTAAGATCAAAGGTCCCTGATTTTATGCTAAATCGGATTCCAGAATGGTATTCAGACTTGATGTATCGATGTTGGAGTGATAATCCTTCCGAACGTCCAACTGCTGCTGAATTAGATGATTTCTTTTATGAAGTACATATAAAATGTCAGGATAATATAATGGATGATGATGTTATGCAACAACTTAAAATTGCTGATGAAAATCAACAAAATATATCAAAATCTCTAAAGCAAGAATTGCTTGAATTATTTTCATATTCAAGTAAGTTACATCCTCATTCATGTTTTATTGGTCGATATATTCATATTCTTCATGGATTGTATGATATATTAGAAGAAATAAAATCTGGGAAATCTTCAGGTATATTCTTAGAACAACTTCCATTTTAGTTTTAATAAATAAATAATTAATCAATTATAAATTTTTAAATTTATAGATCCTAATTTATTATTAAAGTCCAATGAAACAACTACTTAAATTTCAATATTGATTAGTATAAACAGAAATTCAAAGAAAAATGGCATTCACTAACATTTCAACCTTGAATTCCCAAAGAATTTAAATATTACATTTATTCGGATAAAGAGAATAAGGTTACATTTATTTTTATATATTATATAGAAAGTTGAAAAAATATAAATAAAAAAAAAATCGAAAAGTTCAAGAAAAAATTTCATCGCATCGTAGGAGTCAATTTTCTTAACAATATTGTAGAGATTATTTATTATTATTATATAAAAAAACCTACTTAATTTATTTATTTATGCGCGTGTACATATTATTAAGGCTCAAATTTAGTATGCTATTATATTATATGTAGATTTAAAAAAATGACTTCGTATAATTTTTTACTGCTCGATTGCTCTGGGTTATGCTTAATTGTTAATTACTCTATATCTGAGTTAATTTTTCTTTCGAAATACAACATATGAAACACATAGCTTTTGTAATCATTATTATTATTTTTAATTAGGTATTTGACCTAAATAATACTTGAGATAAATTTAGAGAAACAATAATATTTGTTTTAAATAGGAAAAAATTTTATAGTCAAAAGAATATGGGTGTCAGTGCTTGGCACAAGACAAAAAGAGAAAAAACTTTTATCTGATTTTCATGTAATGTAAGATGTTCTACATCGTACGAAGAAAATAAATAATTGTCCACCAACCATTTAAATAATTGATCATGGGCATCTTCTCTATGAAAAGACGACATTAATTCATTCAAAGACCATTTTAACTCCGTATTTTATTGTGATAATTGTAAATTATGTGCATTATAACATCCTTTTTAAAATACATATAATTGCTGTATTATTCAGAAAACATCCAGAAAATAAACATCGATATTTCTCTTGCTTCATCTTAAAAGAACAGCTGTTGTATTATTAAACGTTTTCTTAGAAAGATAATTAATTTGATTTGTGTAATATTAAAGAATAAAATTCATAAAAAATGATATGTGCATTTGATCTATGGCGATTTTCTTTTTTATTATTATTCGAGTTATCTAATATAAAAAAATATACATTTTAATTTTATAATCAAAACTAGACAAATTTTGATAAATTTCATGTATTTTATAACTTGAAAATGGCCAATAACTTAAGAAATTTTAGTTAAATTAATAAAAAACTTCTAATTTATTGCAATCCAAAAAAATTAAATTTAACGACCATCAAAATTGAGATTATCTATATGAAAATTTTTACAGTCAGAAGGTAGAAGTTTACTTGTAAGGTGTGCTTCAGAATGGGTATTTTCAGCTGAAGATAAATCTTCATCTTCACTTAAATTATCCATTTTTTGTTTTGCATTTAAAAACATAAGTGAATCTACTGATTTTACATCATACAGCAAATCATCAAGCCATTTTTCTGATATATCATAAATTGTTTTAGCGCTTGGACGTTTGGATGGATCTTTGTTCCAACACAATTCCATTAATTCTATATAACATTGAGGTGTATCTCTATTAATTTTTAGTCGAAGTCCATTGAAAATATCAGCAGCTAATTCTGCATTATATGCCCTGTTAGAAAATGGTTGTTTTCCTGTTGAAATGACCCACATAATAATTCCAACACTATAAATATCTGAAGCTTGTGAATATTGATATTTATTCAATATCTCAGGTGCAATATATGGCAATACACCATATGCTCCAGGTGATGAGGTTTCATTTGCTAATCTACATAGTCCTAAATCTCCTAATCTTACGAATTTATATTTTGGATTATTGTGTATTTCAGTTATCATAAGATTCCCAGGATGAATATCACGATGGATAAACCCTTTACTATGAATGACTTTTAATCCCCTAATAAAAGAATTAAATAACCATATTCGTTCAATCCAAGGTAAAGATTTATTTTGATAAAGAAAATCTCTCAAATTTCCATTTTTCATATGTCGTAAAACTATTGCATATTCTTTTGTCATTGAATCTTGGGTTATACCCAAAATTGGTAAAACATATTTATTACGACATTGGAAATTTGCAGTTAACTGTAATTGGAAAAATTAAAATTAATATAAATAATATTATATATTATATGAAAACATATTGATGTATTTAATATTTACCTCTTTTAAAAATTCTGAACTAATTTCTTGTAAATTTTTAAGTTTCTTCAAGACAACATGATTTGATTTATAAAATTCAAATACCCCTTCAGGCATATCTATCCATTCTGCTTTCCAAATACTGCTAAACCCTCCTTCAGCTAAATATTCTATGTTTTTCAATTTACTATAACCTATCCACCTCCAAATTTCCCATTCAGTTGCATTTTCATCTGATTGAGTTTTTTGAATAATATTGTCAACATCACAATTACCACTAGTCCATTTTGGCATTTCAATAAGTTTACAATCCGAACATTGATTATTTATTTTATTTAAATTTTCACAATTAATGCATCGATGCCCTAATCTATTCTTATTTTTTTTAACATATGAAATCTCATTTCGATAGAAATATTCAACTGAACTTTGTCCAAATTTTTCTCCTCCTTCAGCTGATTTTAGAAACCACTGGAATGCTTTCTCTTCATCTTTTATGGTTCCAATCCCATAACAAGTTTCAAGATTATTTTGTCCTCTAATATTTCCCCCTTCGGCTGATTTCAGGTACCACTGAAATGCTTTCCCTTCATCTTTTATGGTTCCAATCCCATTGCGATAATGCTTTCCAAGATTAATTTGAGCATTACTGTCTCCCCCTTCAGCTGACTTCAGGTACCACTGGAATGCTTTCTCTTCATCTTTTATGGTTCCAATCCCATTGAAATAACAATTTCCAAGATTATTTTGTCCGGTGTGAAATCCTCCTTCGGCTGATTTCAGGTACCACTGGAATGCTTTCTCTTCATCTTTTATGGTTCCAATCCCATTTTCGTAACAATTTCCAAGATTATTTTGTCCGATGTGATTTCCTCCTTCGGCTGATTTTAGGTACCACTGGAATGCTTTCTCTTCATCTTTTATGGTTCCAATCCCATTACCATAACAGAAGGCAAGATTGTATTGTCCTAGATTATTTCCCCCTTTGGCTGATTTCAGGTACCACTGGAATGCTTTCTTTTCATCTCTTATGGTTCCAATTCCAATGAAATAACAATTTCCAAGATCATTTTGTCCGATGTGATTTCCCCCTTCGGCTGTTTTAAGGTACTGACGGAATTCATTGGAATATATATTTTCCATTTACGTAATAATTTGTTAAGTGATTAAAGTTATAATTAAATTCATTGAATTTTAAAGTTTTATTTTTTCTGTAAAAGTTTGAAGTGGAATTGGAATTTATATTTTAAAAGTGAAGAATTAATTATATAAAAAGGTTATAAGAGAAAACTAAAGAGCCAAATGAATAATTTTATATGTTTTATTATTTGCAATAAATGCCTATAAGATTATGAAATTTTGAAGCTGACAGTTCAAATATTAATTTTCATTTTACAATTCGACAATTTGAATTTGGTTCATGCAGCTATTATTAATCATTTCTAAAACTGGAATTATAAAGGTGAAGGTGTTACCCGATCTTCAATGGATGAAAAGTCTGTGTTCAGTTTTTATAATAAAAAAGTAGTGTTTGTGTTAAAAACTCTTGTCAATCTTGACCAAAGAATTACAAATAAGGAAATTGTTTGCATAAAAACTACAAACCTTTCTTATATATATGTATATTATCTTTTTATAAATAAATAAATAAAAATATAAAAAAAAACTAAAAAAAATATCTAAAAATATTTCTTTTTTAGTTTTTTATAAATAAATAAAAAAAATATTTTTAGATTATTATTAGCATATATTTTTTAAAAAAATTGAAATAACGCTACTTTCTTTAACACAAAAATGGATCATCGAAATTATTACCTAAAAAACAGATAAACAAATAAATAAAATTATTTAAGAGAGTTATTATACAGATTTTTATTTTATAAAAATTATTATTCATTTTTTTCTAATTTCGAAATTGATATTTTAGAAAAAAATAAAATTATAACAGGTAAACAAATAAAAAATTATTTTAGAGAATTATTATTTCTAAAAAAAAAAAATAAAAATGGTAAAACAGATTTTATTTTAGAAAATTATTCATTTTTCTCTAAATTTCTAAAAAAAATGGATGATATTTACATTTTATATTTGATCAAAATAAATTACATAAGAAAAATAAACCAAAAATTTCAACTGAAAGTAGTATTCTTCACCAGTGTTGTGTCACTGTTTATTTTGTGAACAAAATTTATATTTATAGTCAAGGTAATATTCGCTTGGAACGTTCAAAAGCGATTAACAATGAAAACATCATATAAAGCCAGAAATGGTCGTGCAATTACAAGTGAAATGATGCTGGTGACCTAATTCAGCAGGAATATATATATATAAGTCTGATATTTTCGAAAGTTTTCGTGACCTATGTAAATATTTATGTTTTTATGACTTCGCTCGCGATTTACATAACGGGTGATGATTTTCTACTAAGGCATTTCTATGATATATAGAAGAGCCTCGTTCAAGATGATATCTGTTCTATTCCTGTAACATTGATATTTGCTGAAATATTCGAAATTAAAGAAAATATCTGTGTAAAAAATTTTGAAATATTTTGAAAACTCTTTACACAGACGATTTCTTTAAACCGAATTTTTCGGCGAATATCGATGTTACAATGAAAAAAAACATATCATCTTGTAGCCTTGAATAAGGCGCTTCCTACATGATGAGTATTATAAAGTAATAGAATGAATACCTTATCATAGATTTCAAGATATTAAACAAATAGCGAAAGGTGATTATGGTACCATTTACCATATCACACTATATGGATTGATGGATATATTAATGATTGGGATATTAAAAATCAACAATGGAGAAGACTTGGTCAATTTTTAAAGTTGTATTAAAAAAGTTAGAAGATATTATAGATTTAAATTATGATTTTTTAAATGAGGTAAAGTGATCTTTCATTTAAGAGAAAAGTTATTTGAAAACATAAAGTATAATTTAAAAAACATGTTATTTAGATGAAAATTTACTTGAAAACAAATGGTAATAAAATAAAATCAACTTACGAATGTATGATGATTTTAGAATATTTTAAAGGTGGAAGTCTTAGAAATTATTTAACTAATAATTTTAATACTTTCGGTTGGTATAATAAATTAGACTATTTAAAAGATTTAGCTGAAGGGTTTTCAGTGATTCATAAATTAGACATGGTTCATCATGATTTTCATTCAGGAAATATTTCAAAAAATTATATTAAATAGAAATATAGTCTATATATTTTTTGACGCATTTGTGAATTTAATGCACACAAAATTTATTTTGGAGGATTCTTCATCTATTGATAAAAACATGAAACGTAATTTTATGGCCAGAACGTGCTTTTCATTATCATCATTTTAATAAATGCTCTTTTCACCCCACTACTTCTTCCATCCGGAGAAACGTGTTCTGCACGTTCTCATTCACACTTTTTCTAAACTCTGGTCCCTTACGCATTTGCAGGATATCAATATGTAGCTTCATTTCACTTCTTGTCATGAGAAAAAGACTATACCCTTAAGTTTAAATTGTACTAAAAATGTAAAACTTTAAATGGAATGGGAATATGAAAGATGTAAAGTATATACATGCCCAAAATATCATACTTTATTAACCCGTAATTCAGAGAAAGCTTAAATATTATGCTTTAAAAAAATTTGTAATCATGAAAAAAAAGGGCTTCTCTTTTGAAATAAAGATTTGATTTTTTATAATAGCATTTATTTTTATTTGACAATTATCTTTGGATTTTTGGGTCAATCCAAGTTTTTATCAATCTGTGGATTAAAAAATATTTTTTATTAAGTCATTACTAAAGCGTACATATTGATATTTAAAAAACTCAATGAACATAATATACGTGTTAAACCAAACCAGTATCATTTTTTCACTATCAATTATTATGTAAAAGCAGTTTGATTAAATGAATAACTATAATTAGAAAATTCTGAATACCTAATGACCCACAGCAAAAATTTTCCACTTGCTCATACGTTTACAAGTTTGAATTTTAACCGCATCACCCAATGAACATCAGTTATTTCATCAAAAACCAAGTTTCGCAATCAATTAAGAAAAAGTTGGCTTAATAGTATAATAATAACACAAATGGGATTGCTAATGATAAATAATAATGTTAGGAAACTACAATAGGATCAACATCTATTAATTATAATTACATTACATAATAATAATTATTATTAAATTAAAATTCCGCACATCATATGATTCCGTAAACCGCAGGTGACTACATTATAATAATGATTACATAATCACAATCACCTCACCAATTGTATTTTTTTTTAAAACATGATTCTGAACACATCATCGTCAATTTCATTATATTTGCAGGTGAAAATTATAATAATAATTACATAATCATCAATCCTTTACTTTATTTATTACTTTTATTACTTTATCTACATTATTACTTTACTTTTTAAATATTATTCTTCTTGCATACATTATTTGAATTCCTTTGTGACTCACAATCATCAATTGTATCTATTGAAACCGTACTTTCAAAATCCGTAAGCAGGTGAATAGAATAAATTGGAAAGTTATAGAAATTTCACACATCATCATCAATCTTTATGACTATACTATCGTAATCAAACAATAATTACATTATCACAATCAATCAATTGTCCTAAAATTTATTTTAACTATAATTGTCAATTACATTCGATCACATAAAAAAATTATTTCATTTTGCCTTTTTATTTGTTATTGGTTTGTTGTTTAATTTAAAAGCAAATATTTAATTTCACTATGTAATTGATTTCAAGGGGGGAAAAAAAGATATAAATATGAGTAATTTTCCCTCTAGTCAAAAAAATCAAAAAAAAAAATGGAAAACCAAAAAATGCAAAAAACCACCCCTAATAATGAAGTTGATCCTAATGATCCTTTTGGTATCGGCCTTGTGCCATACCACCCAGACTTAATCACCTTTTCTTACTCTGGAAAAGAAAACCTTCTTCTTGATTTTGAGGAAACCGAAGAAATTCCGTTACCTAAAAATAAATATGTGACCAAATGTTGTTTCTACAACAAAAGTAACTCTAACGATAGTGATGACGAATCGTTTTTTGAATTTTTGTCAGATGATGAAGTGGAATTTTATGAATGTTTCAACTGTAAGAGAGTTAAATATGAAGAAAAGAAAAGGAGACGAGGGGGTAAGTAAATAATTTCTAAAATTATAGCTTCTAAAATCGAATTTAATATATATTATTCTTTTCTAATTTAAATTTTTTTTTTATAGAAGAAGTTAAGAGAAGAAGAAGAATTTAATTCACTTTTCATTGTATATATTTTTTATTAATTATTCTTATTTTTATTCTTGTATATATATTTTTTTTAAATTTTATTAATTATCTTTTATTTTTTTTTAATTTTATTATTATCATCATTATATTATCCTTTTATTCTTGTATATATTTTTTTTTTAATTTTATTATTACTATTTTTTTTTACAATAAATTTAAATTTTAAACGAAAAAATTTCTCATTTAGTATCAAGTGTTCAAATTTAATGAAAAAAAATACCTTTATTACATGAATTTATTTTTTATTATCTACTTGAGGTATGAATTATTAAAATCATATATATCTTCTTTTTTTTTAAAAAAAAATAAATGTTAAAGACTATATCAAAGATTAATTAATATTGAAGAAATGTTAATAATAATTAATAACGAAGCGAAAATATTATAGTAATAATTAATAGATATTAATATTCATATTCTTGTTTCCGTTATTTTAGGTCATTGATTTAAGGTTTGAAACCAATAACATATGGTTGAATAATTTCCGGACTTCCCTATATAAAATACTTCACTTTCTCTCGCCTTGCGAAATGTGTATGACAACGAAATTGTCGTAATTTTAGGGGTATCTATATGTTTTAATAATTTATATCACTACGAATTTATGAGAAGTTTTAAAAACATCAAGCTCATATTCAAGGATTTTGATAATTAAACCGTTTTGGTGGTATTTTATAACTTATTGGGATAAGGCTTCAAGAACATTCGAATTATGGCAAAAAAGTCAGGACTTTCATGTACCTTGGGGAAGTCGGAACCAAGGAACCTAATCTTTGGCTATCGTGAAAAATTTGATACCATTTTAAAAACACGAAAATTTTTTTAAAAAAAATATGGAGCGTGTCGAAACACGAAATTCTATAGGTTATTATTTTTTTAGATACTAATATTAATAATATTAATAACACTGGTTTAACCTAGATTCGAATTTATTATCTTTAAAGTCTTTTCTATTTAAATGAGAATATTTAGAAATTAATTGATACTTTCAAATGAAAATAAAAAAGATCATTGGAATGATTTATTAATTAATATCTATATCAGATATTTTTCATACACATGAGAATAATAAATTAGAAGCTATTTTAAAATTTAGAATACATTGAACAATATTTAAGAGTATTTTTTATGGCACAAAAGATTATAATGCTTAAGGATGATTGACATTTGTTGTTTCAAATAATATCAAAAAAAAAGAATTGAGCAATGGGAGGTTTATATAAAAACTAATTTTAATAAGAATTTGTCCCGATATTTCGGCTTTCATCGAAATTGATAAAGAAGAAGATAAGAAATTCTTTATTCATACTTGGTTGTTTTATGTCATAGTATCATTTAGTCTACTTCATTAAAGAGTTGGAAAAACACTACTAGGCTAGGAACGAGTAGACTATATTAGACCAAAATATTTCTGTTCAAATATAATATTTGAAATTATCAGTAAGTTAGCGAAAATATTATGAATCGTTTAAAATTGATTATAAATATTAAATATACATTTTATTATATATTTAATGTAGATATCATATTAATTAATGATTAGTGCTAATGAATTGGAATCTGAGGAACTATTAGAAAAATTAGAAAAATTATCAAGTTACCTTGTTCAAAGCTTCTTATTTGGAAGGTGTTAAAGGACAACATTCAAAAGCAAAAAAATTTAGATGAGCTCAAAAATGTATTGAAAGAAGAGTGGTCAAAATTTGATGTATCAATTTTGGGGAGGGTCGTTGGCTCAATGCCCAAAGAATTGACGCAGTATTGAAAGCAAAGGGAGGACCAACAAAGCATTAACTAATAATAATAATAATAATTTATTTTCATAGTACAGAATTCAAATTAGATATGTACATATTAAATTTTTTATTTTAATAAAAAATCGGGCGTTACTTTCAACAAACATCCTATCCTATATTTATTCGAATTAATCTTATGATGGATTTGCTCCACAAAAGTTTTGTTAATTGACTCGTTAAGATTATTGGAGGTTATAATCCTTTAGAATGGATAATAGTAACATTGATCGTAATCAAGGGACAGTAACAAATGACGGTTTTATTTTCTTCTTAAAAATGAAAATATCTAGAGTACAATTATTAACGTAAGCAAAAATCACCAAAATAGTTATGGTCTACAGTTTGGACACGATTTTCAGATGTATAATCCTTCTATTTTATTTAGTTACTATGGCTCAGATTATGAAAGATCTATAAGAACATCATCGCAAAGCTTTTCAATTACGAAACCTTAATATTTATCGATTGATCATATTTTTTATTGTTAAATTATTAATTATCTATGAAATTTGCAACGTGTAAAAGAAATAAAAGAAATGCAAAGGCTATTTCTCTTTTCACTCTGTATAATTTCATATTAAGTTACAGATGGAGGAATTTCTTTTTTTTTTTTTAAGTTTGAGCAGCGAAATTCATAGATAAATAAATAAAATAATTTTAACGGGACGGACGAGTAAAACACTGCGTATAGCAAGAATAATGTGACTCGGGGAATGCATAAATTTTAACCTGTGTTGGTTCAACGATTTTGCATGACGTGAATTAAACTTAAATACACAGAGCTTGGAATTTTTTATCAACCTAGTTCATTTCGGAATTTGAAGCTTTAATTAGTAACTTCAAATAAACCAAAGTTCCTTTTTTAAATACGATAATTTTATTAAATGATAAAATCGATGATTAATTAATGCATCTCCTTAAAAATATATTATTGTGTATTCTTGTTATGTTGCTATTGTATATTTGTATATGCAGTACATTTTAAATTGAATACAACTGTTACAAAGTTCCCTCTCTCTCTTTTTTTTAAAGCATCGATCCACTTAGCAAAATATATTGTTCCAAATTCTCCTCTCGTTAATTGTTTAAGATTATCTTTAAATCTATCATAAAGTATCCATTAAGAATCATGTCATATAGCGAATATTGATCATAAATTTTGGATTGTGCAATTCAATTTTATATGCAACACTAATGAAATGATTATAATTTAAATTTAAATAAAATTAACTACTGTTTGCTCAATTCATAAGGAAAAGGTTTGAAGAGTTTATAGATAATGCATTACATTCTCTAGTTTAAGGTTACTTAAGAAAATAGCATACCTTTATATGTAGTTACAATCAATGATAATTATCATTAGATTATTTTTAAAAAAAATACAAAAAATTGTTCTCGAATCTAATTTAAAATAATCATTGATCTTTACTAGTGAGGCCATCAGGAAATTATTTTATTCATAGTATTCATGTAAACCGCATGTAAACTGCATGTAAACCACATATAATATATTACACGCGATATATATGCATATTATACGTGGTTTACATGCAGGGTAGTGTAAACCACATGTAAACTGCGTGTACCTATATGTGGTTTACATGCAGTTTACATGCGGTTTACATGAATACTATGAATAAAATAATTTCCTGATGGCCTCACTAGTAAAGATCAATGATTATTTTAAATTAGATTCGAGAACAATTTTTTGTATTTTTTTTAAAAATAATCTAATGATAATTATCATTGATTGTAACTACATATAAAGGTATGCTATTTTCTTAAGTAACCTTAAACTAGAGAATGTAATGCATTATCTATAAACTCTTCAAACCTTTTCCTTATGAATTGAGCAAACAGTAGTTAATTTTATTTAAATTTAAATTATAATCATTTCATTAGTGTTGCATATAAAATTGAATTGCACAATCCAAAATTTATGATCAATATTCGCTATATGACATGATTCTTAATGGATACTTTATGATAGATTTAAAGATAATCTTAAACAATTAACGAGAGGAGAATTTGGAACAATATATTTTGCTAAGTGGATCGATGCTTTAAAAAAAAGAGAGAGAGGGAACTTTGTAACAGTTGTATTCAATTTAAAATGTACTGCATATACAAATATACAATAGCAACATAACAAGAATACACNTGTAAACCGCATGTAAACTGCATGTAAACCACATATAATATATTACACGCGATATATATGCATATTATACGTGGTTTACATGCAGGGTAGTGTAAACCACATGTAAACTGCGTGTACCTATATGTGGTTTACATGCAGTTTACATGCGGTTTACACCACCCTGCATGTAAACCACGTATAATATGCATATATTGTGGCGGTCTGCCCAGAACAAGGAGTAAAGTTACGTCAATCAGTCCCACTAAATCGAACTCTCGTCACACCCCTTTTCGTACTAACTCAACGTACTCTTGTACGCAATATTTCGTAACGCCCACTATCCGCCAGTAGGATCAAGCAGTCACTTGCCTACTCGCAACGAATAGATATATAAAATAAACTCTTAACACAGTACACACAGGTGCGATCTGAAGGTACGTGAGTAAGTGGAGTAAAAGTATCTTTTTACAGCTCACTACGCAAACTTTCGAATCTTAGCTTCAGACTTTATTCAGTAACTTTATTCAAGAAATTACAAAATTAGTAATAGAGGTATTACGGGCTGTTAACCGTTTCTCACCAATATTACCGTTATCACGAAATAAAATATTAAAAATGTATCAAATTATTACGGGGTATATCGAAACTTTTAAACTTATTGCAAAGATGTAACAACAAAAATATATCACTGCTTTGGCGTGTCTTATCTCTGCTGCTAAATCAAAACAATATGTTTCTATCTTTATTATTTATTTTTATTATAAACTGCGAACCAAAAGATTATTAATTTTATTATTACAAATTAGGTGAAAGATTTTCGTAATTATTCGAAATGTACCAAAAGAAATTAAAAATTATAAAAATTGTAAAAATGAGCCGATCCTTTTCACATCCTAAATTACCAGTCTATTTTATACACTTTCGAATTTATTTTCCCTCATCCTGTGTTGTCGCGTCTAAACACGTTCTTTTCTATTTTTAAGGATGACACACAAGGATGAAATACTTCGTACAAAGATGAATAATCTGTCATCTAGATGGTAACACACTCATCCGGTTACACTGTCATCTCAATGTCATCTCCCGTGACCTTCGCAACATTTCGAAATCCCGTGCACATCCCATGTGGAATTCGTGCACCCTCAAACATTTCCTCCTTCAAGGGGGAGCTCCTGCGACCCCATACTCATACCCCATAAATCGCTCATTAGCTGCAAGTGCATTTCGCTGCACATTTTCAGTAATCTTTCGTACTCCTGTTTCGGAAGCTTGTAGATCCAGTCAGGTGTGACCAGTTGGAGATTCTTTGGTCGCAGCATTCCGACTGCTTGTGCGAGAGATCTTAACCTTTGCGCTATCTGGTATGTCCGTGATCCGTTCTGATGGGAATACCCTTGCAACTCGTGTTTTATCGACGTAGCCGTACGGATTTCTTGAAAAGTAGAAATGTACTCTCCAAGCCTTCTATAAGCGTTCACCCGTTGTCCGTTAGGATTATCTGGATCCGTGGCTACAGAGAGCAGCCCGGCTATGTCGTGATCAAACACTGCTTCCGTAAGATCGTGTACCTCTTCGGGTGCGGTTATTGTATCCAGGACATATGGGAGTAGCATGTCGTTCTCTCGCTGCACCACTTCATCACTCGTGGGTCCTCCCAGGTTTATTGCGTAACCTTCCGTTACCAGATATGTCCCTGTATCATCTAGTATAAGCTGTGCGCCTCTCGATAGTTCTAATAGTTCTTCGCGTAATCTGCTGACTCGTTCACAAAAGCTTTCGGAGATTTGTAGGTGGGTCATGTTAAATGTTTTTAGTCGTGTTTCGGGAAACGTCGCATTTTATCTTTGTCTTTCATGCACGGCTATTGTTCTCTGTTATCTCACGTGAGATAAAACCCCTTTGTTTGTAAGACCTTAGGCGATTTCCGTGTACAGGTCGGTGGTTCAATACTTCTCCGTTGCTAGTCCTCAATATGTATGACCCATTTCCCAAAACTTGATGAATAAAATAGGGTCCTGTCCATTTGTTCCGAAACTTGTCGCCATGAACATTTTGTAAATCTGATCGATATTCTAGTACCATGTCGTTGTTTCTGTACGTCATAATACGGGTTCTCTTATCGTAAGCCCTCTTTTGTCGTGCCTGGGCATCTTTTATGTTCTTGGACGCTTTGATCTTGTTGTCTGCGAATACTCCTACCATCTCACTAATTCTTCTATTGATTAGGTCCTCGTACTGTCTTTCGCTAATTTCCGTGGCTGGCCATGTTACTATATCGAGCTCTATGGGCAGTGTAGGCACGCAACCATAGAGTAGGTAAAAGGGTTTGTACTTTGTCGTCCTATTCCTAATGGTCCGATATGCGAAAAGTGCCGGAGGTATTAACACATCCCAATCGTACGATGTTTCTTGTACGCACTTTTCCAGAGCCCTACATAAGGTCTGGTTGTACCGCTCTGTCAGGCCATTGCTCTGAGGGTGGTATGCAGACGTAAGTCTATGATGAGACCCCATTATCTCTACTAGGTTCGCTACTACTTGGCTGACGAATACTGCTCCTCTATCTGACAGTATCTCTCGCGGACATCCGTGACGGCATATTATTTCATCGTATAGGAACCATGCGACAGTCATCGCATCTGCCTTTTCTATTGCTCTGGCTTCCGGCCATTTTGTGAAATAGTCCGTAGCTACTATAATGTATCTTTTCTTTGTGGACGTTAGTTTCAAAGGTCCCACAATGTCTATTCCTAGTCGGTCGAATGCTTGCCCTACTTTAATGGGTCGCATTTCTTCGGTTCTCGTAGGTTTACCCTGTCGTTGGCACGCGTCACAGGATTCTATATAGTTCTTTACGTCTATGCCCATGGTGGGCCAGAAATATCGCTTCCTCGTTTTATCGATTGTAGCTTTTATGCCGAAATGTCCCGCATTTGGCACACTATGCATATTATGTAGTAATTTTGTTACGTCGCTTTTCAATATTACCCGTAATGGGCTATCATCCTTATTACGTTTGAATAATAAATTGTCTTGCACGATATAATGATTCGCCTGCTGCCGTAGTTGTCGTCGTTGCTCGCTTGTCCAATTCGGGGGAAAAGTGTGATTGATTAAATACTCAGTTATTTGATTGTAAATCTCCGTATCCATTTCGAAAGGTTTCGTAAGTCCTCTTCTATCTATCTGAGTTTCTGGGTTTCTTCTATTAGCTTTAGTACTGGATCCGGGATAAAGTGTCTGCGTTGGCGTTAAGACGCCCTTGTTTATGAATTATTTCGTAATCGTACTCAGATAGTTCAAAGATCCAACGGGCAATTCTTCCTTTCGGTTGCGGACGATTCTTCAACCATGTGAGGGCTAGGTTGTCAGTGTACAAATCAAACTTGGGACCATGCAAATAATGCCTGAAATGTCGTACAGCCCAAATGGCAACGAGGCACTCTCTTTCAACGACAGTATAGTTTTGTTCGGTACTGGACAGCAGTCGGCTAGCATAAGCAACGGGGTGTTCGTGATTCTCCGTATCCTTCTGTGAGAGCACAGCTCCAATACCACAGTCAGATGCATCGGTAGCGAGTATAAACTGTTTCGTGAAATCAGGGTACGTCATTATAGGTGCCGAAGTTAGACGGCCCTTCAACAAGTCGAACGCAGACTGGTGTTCATGCTTCCATTCGAACACGACGTCCTTTTTCGTAAGGTTATGCAACGGTTTCGCGACAGTAGAGAATTCTTTTACAAATCTTCTATAGTAAGACGCAAGTTCCAGGAAGGCTCGGACATTCGTTTTGTCTCTTGGGACAGGATAACTCTTCACTTTCTCAATCTTTGCCGGATCAGGAGCTATCCCTTTGATTGTTATGATGTGGCCTAAAAATGCTAGTCTTGTTCGGAAAAAGTCGCACTTCTCCAGATTTATCTTTAAACCTGCATTCCTTAAGAGGGTAAAAACAACTCTTAGGTGCTCTTCATGTTCTTCGCGAGTTTTCGAATAGATGATGATATCGTCTATATATACGAGCACGAATTTCCACGCAACTTCATGGAAAACTCTATCCATCACTCTCTGGAATGTTGCGGGAGCGTTGATAAGTCCAAACGGCATCACTAAGAACTCATATATTCCAAATGGGGTAGTGAAAGCGGTCTTTTCGCGATCCTTCGCTGCTACTTCCACTTGCCAAAACCCTGATGCTAGGTCCAAGGTAGAAAAGAAAGCGGAATGTCCTAAAGCATCTAGCATATCAGCTATTCGAGGGACTGGGTAGGCGTCAGGTTTCGTAACAGCGTTCAGCTTTCTGTAATCAATGCAAAGCCTGAACTTCCCATTCTTCTTGCTAACCACTACTGTGGGTGCAGACCAGGGGCTAAACGACTTTTTGATCAATCCGTTCGTCAACATACGCTCTATTTCCTCCTACAAGAAATTCAGGTGTCGGGGTGAAGTTCGATAGGGATACAACTTGATAGGTTTCGCAGTTCCTACATCTATTGTATGTTGGTAGACGCCGGTCTTCCCTAACTGAGAGAGGTCGCTTGCTGCTAAGTTCGGGAATTCTCCGATAATCTTCGCAATTAGAGGTTTGTACTGGTTTTCCTCGAGCATCTCTGCTCCTCCTTGCGTCAGGTTACAACGTATGTCTTGTATTTCATTTTGTGGTAGTATTGAAATAGCTTCCCACTCTCGTAATTGTTCTTCGCATGTTTCGCATTTGTCCTCCCTGGTTTCAAGATATTTTTCACACCAGCAGGATGATTTTGGTCCCGTAACACTTCGTCGTCCTTGTTTACGCTTCTTCTTCTTTCTGACGATGTCGAAACAGTACGTTAGGTAATCATAGGTCTCCCACGTGGTATACTCCGAATTTGTGCGTATCCCTTCGGAGGTAATCTTATACTTCACGCTAGTCCCTTGCTGAGGCAGATTGTATGAGAGGCCCACAAAGTTTGCCTCGTTGTCATCGGTTTCCTCGCCTGAGTCTTCACTGCTCTCATTGCTTTCCTCGTCACTTTCGCCATCACTTTCATCGTCGCTATCCGGCGACACTTTATTGGTGTTCCGGCAAGGGATACTAATCGTTCCTTTTTCGTCCTTTAACGTCAACTTGCAATGTTGGTAATCAATAATTGCACCCGCGCTTCTCAGCCAGTCAGTGCCAAGTACTAGAGAGTATCCGGATGCGTCGATAACTTCCATATCTACTGCTACAGTTACGCTTCCTATTCTTACAGGAACTTGGGTTACAATTCCCAAACTAGAGCGTTTTTCACCGTGTATACCCGTAATCCTTCTTTCGGAAGACTTCTCTACTCTTCGTCCCAACGACTCCATGAAACTCTTTGAGACAATACTGATGGAAGAGCCACTATCAAGTATTACTTCGACCTTCCATCCTGCAACCTGGGCCTTGCACATCATAGGTGTATTTCCCTCTATTTTTGTATGGTTGGCGACCTTCGCTAATTTCGTACGTTTGGGTGCCAAAGCTTTCCGTACATCATTTCGGAAAGGTGGCATTGCCATGATCTGTCCTAAAGTAATGTTAGCTCTCGTGTTCAGTAGGTCAGAGACAATGGAGTATGGTGGGGCAGCTTGCGTCATGTATGGTTGTTGTGGAGAAGGTGCTTTCCTTTTCTTCTTTTGTCGCGATCCTTCGGATACTTCTTTACCCTTTCCTGAGCGTAACCTTTTAGCAATAGGCTGGGCTGTTTGTTTGTTTGCGGATCCTTCCGCTACATTCGCATTATTTGTGCTGGTCTTTAATAAGGGATTTGTTTCACTCGCACTCTCACCCTCCGGAGGTGCGCTTAATAGTTTAAATGCCGTGCTGTTTCCCATGTAGTAGCAGCGAGCTGCTTGACTTCTTCCTGTTGGGTCACGAATGTGTTGCCATTTGCGCCATTTAACGGTATTTGGTTTACGGATTGATTCGTCGCGATATTGGCTTGGGGCTGAACCGCTCTAGCTGGTTCTCGAGGTGGCAGTGTAGCGGGATTTCCCGAGTTTCCTTGCTTTGTAGGGCACATTCTTGCTATATGTCCCGCTTGTCCGNACAACACAGGATGAGGGAAAATAAATTCGAAAGTGTATAAAATAGACTGGTAATTTAGGATGTGAAAAGGATCGGCTCATTTTTACAATTTTTATAATTTTTAATTTCTTTTGGTACATTTCGAATAATTACGAAAATCTTTCACCTAATTTGTAATAATAAAATTAATAATCTTTTGGTTCGCAGTTTATAATAAAAATAAATAATAAAGATAGAAACATATTGTTTTGATTTAGCAGCAGAGATAAGACACGCCAAAGCAGTGATATATTTTTGTTGTTACATCTTTGCAATAAGTTTAAAAGTTTCGATATACCCCGTAATAATTTGATACATTTTTAATATTTTATTTCGTGATAACGGTAATATTGGTGAGAAACGGTTAACAGCCCGTAATACCTCTATTACTAATTTTGTAATTTCTTGAATAAAGTTACTGAATAAAGTCTGAAGCTAAGATTCGAAAGTTTGCGTAGTGAGCTGTAAAAAGATACTTTTACTCCACTTACTCACGTACCTTCAGATCGCACCTGTGTGTACTGTGTTAAGAGTTTATTTTATATATCTATTCGTTGCGAGTAGGCAAGTGACTGCTTGATCCTACTGGCGGATAGTGGGCGTTACGAAATATTGCGTACAAGAGTACGTTGAGTTAGTACGAAAAGGGGTGTGACGAGAGTTCGATTTAGTGGGACTGATTGACGTAACTTTACTCCTTGTTCTGGGCAGACCGCCACAATATATGCATATTATACGTGGTTTACATGCAGGGTAGTGTAAACCACATGTAAACTGCGTGTACCTATATGTGGTTTACATGCAGTTTACATGCGGTTTACACCACCCTGCATGTAAACCACGTATAATATGCATATATTGTGGCGGTCTGCCCAGAACAAGGAGTAAAGTTACGTCAATCAGTCCCACTAAATCGAACTCTCGTCACACCCCTTTTCGTACTAACTCAACGTACTCTTGTACGCAATATTTCGTAACGCCCACTATCCGCCAGTAGGATCAAGCAGTCACTTGCCTACTCGCAACGAATAGATATATAAAATAAACTCTTAACACAGTACACACAGGTGCGATCTGAAGGTACGTGAGTAAGTGGAGTAAAAGTATCTTTTTACAGCTCACTACGCAAACTTTCGAATCTTAGCTTCAGACTTTATTCAGTAACTTTATTCAAGAAATTACAAAATTAGTAATAGAGGTATTACGGGCTGTTAACCGTTTCTCACCAATATTACCGTTATCACGAAATAAAATATTAAAAATGTATCAAATTATTACGGGGTATATCGAAACTTTTAAACTTATTGCAAAGATGTAACAACAAAAATATATCACTGCTTTGGCGTGTCTTATCTCTGCTGCTAAATCAAAACAATATGTTTCTATCTTTATTATTTATTTTTATTATAAACTGCGAACCAAAAGATTATTAATTTTATTATTACAAATTAGGTGAAAGATTTTCGTAATTATTCGAAATGTACCAAAAGAAATTAAAAATTATAAAAATTGTAAAAATGAGCCGATCCTTTTCACATCCTAAATTACCAGTCTATTTTATACACTTTCGAATTTATTTTCCCTCATCCTGTGTTGTTGCGTCTAAACACGTTCTTTTCTATTTTTAAGGATGACACACAAGGATGAAATACTTCGTACAAAGATGAATAATCTGTCATCTAGATGGTAACACACTCATCCGGTTACACTGTCATCTCAATGTCATCTCCCGTGACCTTCGCAACATTTCGAAATCCCGTGCACATCCCATGTGGAATTCGTGCACCCTCAATATATCGCGTGTAATATATTATATGTGGTTTACATGCAGTTTACATGCGGTTTACATGAATACTATGAATAAAATAATTTCCTGATGGCCTACATATAAAGGTATCATATTCAAATATAGACTATTAAAAATGATATTAAATAACCTCAAACTGCGTCACTTGTAAATTTTGCTGACCTATTTCTTTATAATTGATAAAATAATCAATAATTAAATTTTTAAATTAAATTGGTTATTATTTGGTCAATTCTTTAGGAATAGGTCTGAAAGTTTACAGGTTATGTATTATATTCTCTAGTTTAGGTTATTTAATTTCATTTTAATAGTTTATAAATGAATATGATCCCTTTATATATGTAGTACCAATTTTTTTTTATTTTAATAATTTCAATTCATGCCTAAATAAGATGGCATTTATTTGTATATCCACGGAATTCAATTGAATTTTATATCATTAAATAAATATAAAAATTTTATTTAAAATTAAAATGCCAATAATTCTATCTTTCAGGTTATTTAATACATAAAATACTTTTTATTAATAATAATAAATTTTATATAGAGAAAATAAATTATTTTTAAAAAATTCAATAACTTTAAAATGTTCATCATTTAATATAAATAGTCGTGCATGTTCTGTACGTTCTACTTCTACAATAAACTTTTTATTTCCTCCTCCTTTACAACACCACCTTTTAAAAAATTTTTCTTAAACTATCAGCATTAAATATCCCAATTCTGATTTCATCAGTTTCAAGTGATTTTGGTACATTCTCTGCCATCTGACATAATAATTCATCAGCATTTCTTCTACAATCCCAACAACCAAATGAAAACCTTCTTAATTCATCAAAATTATTATTAAATATTGCTATTACTTGTTCAAGAATTTAATTATGTACAGCTAAATTGGTAATCTTTGTACCATAATTCGGAATTGCTGAAAATGCGACAAATGAAATTATGGGACGTAAATCTAGAAAGATATTTGTTAAATTTGCATTGGCCGTTTCGAAAATTTTTATAAAAAATTCTTGAGAATTCCTATTTTGATTATAATGATGATAATAAAAACAACTTAATTGAGTAAATGATGAAGCCAAGAATAAACAATCCGAATTATGAAATCCAACACAATTTTCGATATAAAGTTCTTGAAGCGAAATAAATTGTTCCAATTGGTGATGATGATTTTCTCTCGAAATCATAAAAACTTATTGATTTTAAACGAAGACTTTTTAATGTTTCTTTTTGACCAATGACAGCCCAAAGTAATAAACTATGAGGTTGATTAGAAACATAAGCACCTATTGATAGATTTTCCAAATGTTTTTGAGCACTAATAAGTTCTGCAAATAGTCGAGCTTGGGAATGTGAGTGCAAGAACAAATCCATATTTAAAATATCATCACAACTTAATTTTAATGATTCGTATAATGGACAAATCAGTTCATGATTTCTTATTGTCGAAGTAAAACTTTTTAATTTTTTAAATACTTTCGGGGCACCAGGTAACTTGAGAATTGAACCAATTAAATCTCTGTAACTACAATTCTTTTGTAAATTCTCTCCAATTTAAAATAATCCATAAATGAACAATGATTTATTATTAATTAACATATCTCATGAAATAATATTCTTGACTTGGTGCTGGTAATTTCATTCCTCGTCTTATTATTGTAATTATATTCATATTGTCAAAGGAGTGCAGAGTATTTCGAATGATTTCTCAAATCAGTCTCTCAGTTTGCATCACACAAACAAATAATAATATGCTCTATCTGCCAGTAGGTCAAGCAATCAATTGATCTAAACTTGCCTATCTCGAAACAGATAATAAATATATAATAAATAATAATAATAATCAAATAATAATCAAATTAATCATGAAGACACAGTGAGTAAGGTGGAGTAAAAGTAGTAATGCAGTATCAAACAATATTTCACAATATTATGACACAAAGTATAAGTTTATTAAAATATAAAATGTAAAGTTTTAAAAGTAAAGTATCATTTAACAACAGAAATATTACAGCGTGACATATCTTTCCTGTTCCTGAATGAAGTTTACTTTTCTATATAATATTTATTAAAGTATTTCGAATTATTATGAATTATTTCTAATTATTAATTAATTGATTTTTTATTCACTAACTAACTTCTCACTAACTTCACTGACTTCCTAAAACTTACTCCCGACAACAGTTGTATTTATACTTTCTTTTGTTTACACTTCATCTTTGTACTTCATACTTCANTCAAATCAGTCTCTCAGTTTGCATCACACAAACAAATAATAATATGCTCTATCTGCCAGTAGGTCAAGCAATCAATTGATCTAAACTTGCCTATCTCGAAACAGATAATAAATATATAATAAATAATAATAATAATCAAATAATAATCAAATTAATCATGAAGACACAGTGAGTAAGGTGGAGTAAAAGTAGTAATGCAGTATCAAACAATATTTCACAATATTATGACACAAAGTATAAGTTTATTAAAATATAAAATGTAAAGTTTTAAAAGTAAAGTATCATTTAACAACAGAAATATTACAGCGTGACATATCTTTCCTGTTCCTGAATGAAGTTTACTTTTCTATATAATATTTATTAAAGTATTTCGAATTATTATGAATTATTTCTAATTATTAATTAATTGATTTTTTATTCACTAACTAACTTCTCACTAACTTCACTGACTTCCTAAAACTTACTCCCGACAACAGTTGTATTTATACTTTCTTTTGTTTACACTTCATCTTTGTACTTCATACTTCATCCTTGCACGATATCCTTCATCCTTGTATGGTATCCTTCATCCTCGCACAACATTCTTCATCCTTCATCCTTGTACAAGGATGACAATCACCTGAAAGTTCATCTAGTGTCACAAAATATCATCCCCCATGATATTTCACCTGATTACCAATTTACTTTGCCACAATATGAACAAATAATTTGTGGTGAGTATCTGTAAATAAAATATGTAAACTAAATGATTAATTGTTAATTTATGAGTGAGTGATGGATAATCAAATATGGCTTGAGGTGGTGACGATGATAAATCAAATCCATTTTGAATAAGTAAAGTTCTGGCTTAAGTATCCAAACATGATATATAAGTTCAAATACATATATGCTTTCTTATCACCTTTAAAACATTTTGATTCAAAGCTAATTCCCAAAGTATAGGTTAAGGTTAGTTGCTCTACATCAAATTCAATTAACTAATAATGATGAATATAAATATTGAGTTGAATGAGATGATTGAAGATTATTTAAAATTTGAATTGTTATTTCTGTGGGAATTTTAGTTGCCATTTTTTTATATTGAGTAAAAAAAAAATAATCGTATCGCATTTAATGTTATAATAACACATGATATTTATGATTCAGCGTGTAACTACTTGATGCAATGTTACAGTAACTCATAGTAACACATGCAGGTTACTACTAGGAAACGGGAACCGTTGTGAGTCCGGAGCAAATTTATTAGTTTATTAATTTATTAAATTGTTAACATTTACAATTGATAATTGGATTGTTTATTATTGATTTATGAATGAACAATAAATATAAATAGTAACGATCTGTAGTTATCTTTGTATCTTGTTTATTAGATGGTATGCGGCATGACAACTGTTATCTTGTTTATTATTTATTATTTTTATTTATTATTTTTTATTAGACTTGACTTCGATTTTCACATAGTGCAGAATAATATATAGTCCTACGCTTACGCTCCGGGCAATAATAGGTAAATATTTATTAATAATAATAAAAGATATTCAATAACTTTAAAATGTGTTCCATTCAATTAGCGTTTTATATGTAATCTCCTAAGTCTCTTATTTCCCCTTCATTACAACACCACCCTTCAAAAAATCTTCTTAATTCATTAAAATCGTTGCTAAATATTGCTATTACTTGACCACGACATGCATTATATTATGTAAAATTAATTTATTAATCTTTGTACAATAATTTAAAATATCAAAAAAAGTCTAGGTAATTTTTTTTTAAGGATATCTAGTATGCGGATACCCTGAATGAAAATCGTGAAAACGACTTAATTACATAAATATTAACGTCAAGAAAAAACAATCCGATTTATATCATCCAGAACAATATACTGTTTTAAGCTTTTGAAGTGAAATAAATTGGCCAATTAGTAATGATTTCACTCAAAATGAACAAAAATCTACGAATTTTAATGAATTCTTTAAAGTTTCATTTTGACTAGTATTCCTGAATTCATCTATCTATTCCAGATTGAATTCGTTGTTGATGACGATGGATTTGCATTAAAAGAGTTGAGGTAATTGATGAATTGAAGAAGTTAATGAAATCAATGTACATGTGTTTGATAAATGAAATATACTAATCATATAATTGTATAAAATTTTGATTTCGTAGTTAGATTTCTTTAGATTGGATTTTATTAGGATAGAAATCTTTAGTTTAGATTTTTAGGTAAGAAAATATTTATTTTTTCCTTTGATTCTTTTGTCTTCTATGTTTCCTTAAAATACTAACACTCACTCACTAATTATTCTTTCATTTCATAGATAGTTTTTCTTTAGTTTAGATTTTTTAAGGTATTGTCGCGGTCTGCGCAGAACAAAGTGGAAAATTAAACCAATCAGTCTCAATAAGTTTAGGATGATCACACAATAATTCAACGTATCACTAACGCTCTTTTTCTAGTACGAAACACAGCAAGACAGGCAATCAGTCGATCTAAACCTGCTTACTAACACTCTAAAACAATGCAATTACGTGTATGATCTGAAGGTCCGATGAGTAAGTGGAGTAAAAGTATCTTTACTACCTCTTGCACACTACCGAAACTATTGTAGACTTTTTGATGTAACTTGCCAAGAAATAAAAGAAATAGTTTATTATATTTAAAGTTGAATATCGGATATAACAGAAGCGATATATTACTGCTTTGGCGTATCTTATCACTTTTGTTATATACAAGAGTTTATTTTATTACAAGAAATATTTTTAGAATTATTGAGTCACTATGAACTCATTTATCACTGAAATTAACTATTGCGAAGAATTATTTATTATTTTTATTATCAATCAAAAGAAAAGTTTATTACAAAAAAAAAATAAAAGGAAAAGAAATATTTTGGAACTATTTTTATTACTATTATTAGTCAATTAAAATTGTAGGAAATTATTAGAATCTTTTTGTATATAAAGAATAAAAAAAAATGTTTTTCACCCCCAAAAGGAATCTCCTTTTTTCTTTCAAAACCGCAGCTATTTTATATTTTCTTCTTTATTTACCTTCATCATCACCGGGGATGAATAAACAATTATCTTCATCATGGATGAATGATGAAACACGAGGAAAATAGTAACACATCTCATCCCATTTCATCACTCGTGATTTCGGTTAATTTTGCGCCCCCTTACTATGTTTTACTTGATCTCGTTATTACTAAATTTGGCGTGGAATTATTATTTTATTTATTTCATTATATTTTATATTTAATATTTTATTTTATTTGAATTATAAAGTTCTATAAATTGAAGTAGACCAATGTGTAATAAAATCATTATTGTAAAGATATTAATTAGTAAGTAAAATTATTATTCTTGGATATTTTAATCTCAANAAATGTTTTTCACCCCCAAAAGGAATCTCCTTTTTTCTTTCAAAACCGCAGCTATTTTATATTTTCTTCTTTATTTACCTTCATCATCACCGGGGATGAATAAACAATTATCTTCATCATGGATGAATGATGAAACACGAGGAAAATAGTAACACATCTCATCCCATTTCATCACTCGTGATTTCGGTTAATTTTGTGCCACCTTAGTATAAAAGTTTTTTATTACTTCTTTGTTTGTTGGTGCAACAATCCCTTTAAAAAAAGGCAATTGATCATCTTTTTGATTTTTTGATTTTTGATATGCGGTCATAGACAACATAACCCCTTTTGGAAAAGGATTGCTTCATACCGATATATTTTTACTCTGTGAAACAAAAGCTCCCACTCCCTTAATCCGTTTAAAAGTTTTGTACAAATAAATATAATCGGAAAGGCAATGATTACCATCAAACAATGAAAAATTCGGAATATTAATACCGAATATTCCTTTCATTTCCATGTCTAAAGAAATTAAAGAATTAGTGGTGTACTGTCCGGCGGGTCATTCATCTAATGATATTGTTCTTCCTTCTTTCCGAAATCTCGTTAGAAATGGAAGTTGTGATTTATGTACCAAAGAACATTTTATCCAAGAGTTTAAAACTTGGTCTAGTGGGAATGCTGACATTGATGAGATAATTCAAGAATTTCCAATAAATAGCATTTACGATAAGTTAAATTGGATACCTTATAACAATTTTCAAAATATTAAACACATAGCAGATGGTGGCCATGGATCTGTGTATTCTGCTGAATTACGAAATGGAATAAAATGGTATTGGAATTTTATCAACCAGAATTGGGAATATCGTTTAATAGACTGCAAAGTTGCTTTGAAAGAAATAAAAGATTCTCGATATGATATAGTTGAATCGCTTAAAGTGGTATGTCTCTTTATATTTAGAATATATGTTATTAATATTTTGTAATTTATTAATTTGTTTTTTAATATTTTCATATTAAGAAAAAGATTGTTAATTATTTTGACTTCACTGTTGATTGTCACGGAATTTCAAAAAATCCTTCTACACAAAACTACATTATTGTTACGGATTTATTAGATGGTAGCTTACATAATTTTTTAACCAAAAATTTTTGGGATTTAGGGTGGCAATACAAATTAGACATATTATCATCAATAACAAGTTCACTTAGTGGCTTACATGGAAAAAATTTAGCTCACTGTAACCTTCATAGTGAAAACATTTTGATGAACTATAATTTCAATCTTCATGGTTTAGACTGCTTAGACTTAGAAAATGATTTAATCTTAAATTACAATAAAAATAACGAAATTTATGGATTAATTCCATATATTCCACCTGAAGTATTAAGAGGAAATCAATTTACAAGTGAAGGTGATATTTACAGTTTTGGCGGAATTATGTATGAAATAGTCACTGCACAACGACCATTTGTTGACCAAGCACATGATACTTATTTGATGATTGATATATGTAATGGTGTAAGACCAAAGGTTCCAGATTTTATGTTAAATTGGATTCCAGAATGGTATTTAGACTTGATGTATCGATGTTGGAGTGATGATCCTTATAAACGTCCAACTGCTGATGAACTAACTAATTTATTTTTGGATGCATTTCATAATAATATGGTGGATGATAATGTTATGCAACAACTTAAAATTGCTGATGAAAATCAACAAAATACATCAAAATCTCTAAAGCAAGAATTGCTTGAATTATTTTCATATTCAAGTAAGTTACATCCTCATTCATGCTTTATTGGTCGATATATTCATACTCTTCATGAATTGTATGATATATTAGAAGAAATAAAATCTGGGAAATCTTCAGGTATATTCTTAGAACAACTTCCATTTTTGTTTTAATAAATAAATAATTAATCAATTATAAATTTTTAAATTTATAGATCCTAATTTATTATTAAAGTCCAATGAAACAACTACTTAAATTTCAATATTGATTAGTATAAACAGAAATTCAAAGAAAAAATGGTATTCACTAACATTTCAACCTTGAATTCCCAAAGAATTTAAATATTACATTGATTCGGATAAAGAGAATAAAGTTTCATTTATTTTTATATGTTATATAGAAAGTTGAAAAAAAAAATAATAAAAAAATTGAAAAGTTCAAGAAAAAATATCATCGCATCGTAGGAGTTAATTTTCTTAACAATATTGTAGAGATTATTTATTATTATTATCAAGGAAAACCTACTTAATTTATTTATTTTCACGCGTGTACATAATTAAGGCTCAAATTTATAGGTTTAGAAAAATAACTATGTAATTTTTTACTGCTCGATTACTCTGGGTTATGCTTAATTGTTAATTATTCTATATCTGAATTAATGTTTCTTTCGTAATACAACGTATAAAACATATAGCTTTTGTAATCATTATTATTATTTTTAATTAGGTATCTGAAATAATACTTGAGATAAATTTAGAGAAATAATAATATTTGTTTTAAATAGGGAAAATTTTTATAGTCAAAAGAATATGGGTGTCAGTGCTTGGCAAACGACAAAAAGAGAAAAAACTTTTATCTGATTTTCATTCATGTATGATGTACGAAGAAAATAAATAATTGTCCGTCAACCATTTAAATAATTGATCGTGAAGCATCTTTTCTATGAAAAGACGACATTAATTCATTTAAAGACCATTTTAATACTTCGTACTTTATTGTGTTAATTGTAAATTATATGCATTATTCTAACATCCTTTTTAAAATACATATAATTGCTGTATTATTCAGAAAACATCCAGAAAATAAACATCGATATTACGTTTTTAAATATTCTTATTTCTCTTGCTTCATCTTAAAAGAACAGCTGTTGTCTTATTAGACGTTTTCTTAGAAAGATAATTAATTTGATTTGTGTAATATTAAAAAATAAAATTCATAGATCTATGGCGATTTTCTTTTTAATTATTATTTGAGTTATCTAATATAAAAGAAATATACATTTTAATTTTATAATAAAAAAAATGATGTAAGAAAATTTGCGTAATATTACTGTCTTTCGTAGGATCTCTCAAAGGCCTATTATTACCAATTTCTCAAAAAATAGATTTTTGTTAAAGGTTCATCGACGCAACATCTGAATAATATTTTCAATAGTTTTTATTTATAGTAATTAACAAAGCAAAGAAATAGATCCATTATTAACTCATTTAATATATTTACGCATCCATCTCCAAGTATGAAATCAGGTAAGATAAATACAAAAAATCTACTGAATTTTGAAATGACTTATAGGATTCAATTATTATTTAATATTTAGTATTTCTAAATTGTATCGACTAATAAAATGCCCCGACCATGAACTCTTATTAATAAATAAAATATTTATAATCATATAAACTAAACTTTTAATGCTTGAATAAGCACGTTGAGATTCATCTCCTATTATCGTGAATTCCAGCTTGCTTTTACAAAAATCTTATCGTTGGATATAAGAATGAATAATTCACATATTTATGTGGCATATAAAAACTTAGAAGATTAACTTTTGTGGCAAATATGCTATGAAAAACAAAAATTTTCCAATACAGATGAAATGCTTTTTCGGTTGAAAAATTTGATGTCCTACCAATAAATAATTATTAGGTTTATTCTATTCATATTCATTATTATTCTTTAAGATATTTGTCATATACAATATAATACAGATCTCCATTTTTAAAAAAAGACTTGGTGCAGTTGATAAAGTTTGTCTTTGATCAAAGTGATGATAAAAAATGATAGCCTAATTCGGATTATATACAATGGACCAAATTTTCATTACACCCCTGGATGAATTTGACAACTTGGCTATGGTTTATGTGCATAAAATCTCCGTTAATCAAGTTTCTCAATGTGTAATTCTTATCATATTTTATGTTCAATTTCTTCTTTGTATCTTATATTTTTGTTGATGTTTAAAATATAATGAAACAGGTGACATGCTGAAGTATACTGATGTGATGAAGAATATCTTAAATATTTAACGGGTAAATAATCTAATGATATTTTATTGATATTAATTGATAATATTATTATTTATATTCAAACAAAGATCGGACTAAAGAAGAGACTGATTTTCCTTTTAGTTAACGCAAAAGATAAGATCAGAACAGTTATTATTATAAACAAAAGATCAAAGAATTACTTATTCTTCACGACGTGAAATGAAAATAACGCCAATTTTTTTATTATAATCCCAAATCCAAAATCCAGCTAAATGACCTTACTATGCTATTACAGCTGAGTATTATTGCAAAAGAAATTTGCGAATTTTGTATAAAGTTATTAGCACTTTTCGTTCCCCAGTTCCGAGTCTTGCTGTGCTGTAACGTAAAGCTCGCCTAAGACATGTAGTCTTCATCACGAGTTTGAACTTTTCGTCTTTTTGAGATTTATGCAGAATCTATTCAGGTTTTGATATTATGTTTAAGTCATTGAAATACATCACAAACAAAATACCTTTCTCGTAATTGCTCACCTAAGTTTCAAGGGGTATAAATGCATGCCAACAATCCTGACTGAAAATTAGTTACCAGTATGTCAGTCACAGCTTCATCAATGCATTCATCAGAACCCAACTTCACTTTGACGTGATTGTCCGAAATTTTGATGAGATTTTTAACATTAAATTTTCTGTTTGAAATTGTTTCTGAATCGATGTTGGGAAGAGCGTTTTCGCTAGACTAAAAAATATCTAACTTATAGTATTAAGTTCGCTAGGAGGATTGTGGATACAGCATAGTTCGCACCTTCTACAAAATTAGGGAGGATTTGTTCTCGAGAGCTGATTGCAAACTCACTTTTAGTGACTGCAAATTATTCTTCGTGAAAGCGGGTGAAGTGGTGTTGATGAGGCCGGAAAACCCTTGGTTTTCAAGTTGGGCCCTGACTATTGCTCGTGAATCCAAAAGGTCGTTGTCAAATAATGTGACAGATAAGAGTCGAAGGCGTGTGATGTAGGACGAGAAAACCCTGTAACGAAGACATTTTTATAACGTGAAAATCTTTGAATGAGATCAGATGATCTTCTGCACATTGTAATTCACATTATTTTTGTTTTTTAAAAACAAGGAGTGAATTTGCCTCAATTCAAAATTTTGGAATTACACAAGATCCGGAAACAAACGAATATATTATGGAAATCTTCGAAAAATAATTTTTTTAATATTGATTGATAATTAACACCTCGTTTGGAAAATCAAATTTATCAAGATAAGAATCGATGAAATCGAGCGTTCTCCTTTTTTTTGCAATATTTATTAAACTTACCTTTTCATTTTGATACGCTTACGAATTCATTTCATTTTACATATTTATCAATTCCATCAATATTTAGCAGCCACGAAAAATCAATTTATTCTTAAAGCCTAGTGTATTTCAACCAAAGTTGAGATATTAGAGAATGATCACTTTTTTCTGTTTGACTTTGTATTTCCTATTCCTCATCAATTGATTTTTTAGAATCAAATATCATAGGTATTGGCATTTTTCACTGGGCTTTAATATATTAGGATCTGTAAATTTAAAAATTCAAAAAATTTCAATAATTTGTAATTGATCATTTATTATCTAATATAAGAAAGGCAATGATTACCATGAACAATAATAAATTCGGAACACAGAAAAAAATTCAATTTTCCATGTCTCAAGAAATAAAAAAATAAAATATTGTCCAGCAGGCCATTCTTCTGAGGATTTCGCTTATTCTTATTACAAAAATTTCATTCATTCAAGTGGAAGATGTTATTCTTGTACCAAAGGACATTTTATCCAAGAATTTAAAACTTGGTCTAGTGGGAATGCTAACATTGATAAGATTATTCAAGAATCTCAAATAAATTACAATGGATACCTTATAATGATTTTCAAAATATCGAATATATGTGACCATGGATCTGTGTATTCTGCCAAATTTGAAAATGGGATAAAAGGGACTGGAATTTTATCAAATAGGATTGGGATATTGTTTAGCAGGCTTCAAAGTAGCTTTGAAAGAAATAAAAGATTCTGGATATGTAGCTGAATTTCTTAATGTGGAATGTTTCTATATATTTAGAATAGAATTTATTAATATTTTGTAATTTATTAATTTGTTTTTTTTAATATTTTAAATTAAGATAAAGATTGTTAATAATAATGAATTTATTGCTTCATATTATGGAATTTCAAAAAAATCCATCTATCCAAAACTACACTTTTGTTATGGAATTAATTAAAACTTTTTGGGATTTAGAGTGGCTGCCAAAAATAGTCATATTATTATCAATAGCATCAGGCCTTAGAACCTTATATGAAAAAAATTTAGTTCATGAGGACCTTCATATGGAAATATTTTGATGAACAGTTATTTCGATCCTATCGATTTGACATATGAATAGATTCAAGTTCATGTAAATTAGAAATTGATTTGATTTTAAACTCTAATAACAAAAATGACAAAATCTATGGATCAATTTCATATATTCCACCTGAAGTATTAGGAAATGAATTTACAAGAGAGGGAGATATTTATAGTTTTGGTGGAAGTATGTATGAAATGGTTACTGCACAACGACCATTTGCTGATCAAGCGCATGATACTTATTTGATGATAGATATATGTAATGGTGTAAGACCCAAGGTCCCTGATTTTATGTTAAATTGGATTCCAAAATTGTATTTAGACTTGATGTATCGATGCTGGTGTGATGATTCTTCTGAACGTCCAACAACTGATGAGTTAAATGATTTATTTTGTGAAATATTCGATAAACTTGATGCTAACATAGTGGATAATAATGTTATGCGACAACTTAAAATTGCTGATGAAAATCAAAAAAATACATCAAAATCTCAAAAGCAAGAATTGCTTGAATTATTTTCATATTCAAGTAAGTTACATCCTCAATCATGTTATATTAGCCGATCAATTCATACTCTTCACGGATTACCTCATTTATTGAAGAAATAAAATCTGGAAAATCTTCAGGTAATATTCTTGGAATAATTTATTTTAATATATGATAAATTACAGAATTTTAATTATTTAAAAATTTTAAAATTTATAGATCCTAATATATTAAATTCCAATGAATCTACTGCTTTAAATGCCAATACTTATGATATGAATCCTAAATAATCATTAAAATTTACTGATGAGGAAGAGCAAAAGAAAATTCAAAAGCGGAAGTTTAATGAATCAATTATTTTAAATTGACAGTATTTATAATAACTAGCTTGTGAACCGTGCCAGGGGCACGGGAAAGAAATTTTTATTGTTTGGTTATTTTGTGGTTTGTGTGATTTTATTATGTAATATGAATTAGTAAGTGTGTAAGAGTTTTTTATAACAATGGGTGGTGTTGTAATTTTGTAGGCGTAATTTATGACATATTTATTAGATATTTTTTCTAGGGCTTTTATATTTAAAGTTAAACGTATGTGTGACGTTTTTGTTTGTGTGCGAATTTTTTTTTCTAGAAAAGGGTATAAAATTCACTACGGATTCGTGATTGTTTTTATTATTTAAGTCATTAATTCTTTGTTTGTGTATAGTTTTTATTTTGTAACGTAACAGAAAGTTGGTTTTTAACAATGCCTTGTTACGTTGATACAATCGTGAGGATCAAATTAGTTCGTTGTACCGAAAGGAAAGATATCAAATCTTTAATGGTGTGGGCTATCGGTGTGTATCCTTTTGAGCGTGAGAATAATGAAATTGAAATGGTCTTGTTTGTGCCTCTTGCTCTTCAAAATAGAGACTCCGAGACACAGGCGATTTTTGAACAAAACAATTTTTATTCTGTTGGCGGCAAGATCGTGCCTGGATATTACGGGGGGATCAAGCGGCCTAAGGTTCTGTCTGATAAAATACGTGAATTTTAGATTGCGGTGGTGATGTATTTGTAATTGCATTTTTATATATATGTACTTATCTTTCTAGATGACCGTTGCGATTTCTACTCGGGTAGTTCTTCTTAAGGCTACTGGTTCAAACAAATGTCCACTGAAGGTTTCTCTGTTGGGAGTTCCGCAGGAGTCGCCACATATTGCGGGGGACGATGAGAATGCCGTTGTCGATGTATTGGTCGAAGACTATGCTGGCCAGGATTACAGTTTTATTGTTAAAATTGCGTTTCCGCATTCTAACTCACGATTTGCAAAATTGATGACTATGATTCGTCCGCAAAATTCTTTTGTCTTCGTTGTCGGACAAATCGAAGTGATCGACAATGAGTTTTACATATATTCGAAGGACATTAATTATGTTGATAGTTCCTTTTCTTCTTCCAAACAAAAAGCTACTGACGATGGCGGTTCTCCCGAGTTTGATAATACGGCTAGATCTAAACTTCTTCTTACTCACCGGAATATTGCCGAAAATTCGAAAGAGATTTCTAAAGCCGAGGTTTCGTCTTTAGTGGGTTCTGATAGTCTTGTAAATGAGCAGCAACCTGATTTATCGTCGAATAATATTTCGCAGTTGAAACGTTCACGAACCGAACGTGTTGATGATCCTATAAACGCTCTTGATGATATCAGCTGTAATGATTTACATCCGGATGAGGTTAATAGTATGGGTACCGTTCATAGTGGTGAAGCTGAAGAGTTAGTAAAAAATAAAAAAAAGTGTGGGGGTTTCGCGCGCAATAAGAAAGAAAAAGAACCCGTTAGTCGATCTTTGCGTAGTTCTTCGGGTTTACATAATTCTGCTGCCAGCGTTATTGACAATGAGAAGAAGTAAATTTATTGTTTTATAATGCAGAACGTACGTTGGGTATATTTTTGTACCTTTTTTTTGTTGTTCGATGTTTAAATTTATTTTATTAGTTAGTAAAATTTGTAATTAGATACATGATTTATCGGGGTTATTATATTTGTTTTATGACAATATTTATTTTTTTTTGATATATTGATAGTTTGTATCGAATGATGTGTCAATTTTTTGTAATTTGTTTAATTTTGATGTATATTTTTTTTNTACCGACATGAGGTAATGTTTGACCCTGTGATTTATTAATGGTCAGGGCGAACGCGAGGCGTATTGGAAATTGTTTTCTTTTTAGTACAAAGGGTAGTCCTGATCCTTCTGAGGAAAAGAGTGTGATTCTAGGAATAAATACTCGTTTTTGTTGATGATCACCTGTTACAATTTCTGCGTCAATCATTCGATCTCCAAGATGGTGGCATATTAGTCTAGTTCCATTACATAAGCCGTTAACAGGATCTAAGTTCCTGAGTAATATCATCGGCGTACCGATTTTTAGAATTAGATGGTACGGTGGAAGACCTTGTGGCGTTAGTGAGTTGAGATATTCTATTGGGTAAAGGTTTGTAGTGTCATCGGGTACTGAATCGAAGCTGTAAAAATTATATTGTTCGCCTGGGTATCCGTGGATTATTTCGGTATTTATTTTGTCGACATCATCGTTTAACGGAGTTAATATGGCTCTACTAATTACAAATGAAGTGTTTGTGGCGTTATCTTGAAGGTTTGGGTATACTGTTCTTATGAGATTTTCAATGGGATTTTCGTCATCATTCAAACGAACTGCCATGTCATCGGGAATATGAATTAAATTATTTTCGATTGTCGGTTCCGTTCCGTCACCTATTCTCAATAAATATTCGGCGAACATTCTACTTTCGCCAAAGTCTGTTTGTGCAATTCGCATATTTACGTTTAAAGAGAATATTTTAGTAAATGACCAAATGTACGATTTGTTAAGGGCCGCATTGACAATTTGTGTTCTCGTTCCTTTACGAATTACTGGAAGGACTTGCCGGAAGTCTCCACCGAAAAGAAATATTTTTCCGCCGAAGGGAAGATCGTTATTCATAACGTCTCGAAGCATTTTTTCAACTGCTTCTGGAATGTGTCGATGGGCCATCGGAGCTTCGTCCCAGACGATCAGTACGGTTTGCCGAAGTAATTTAGCTAAGTCTGTTTGATTTCTAACGTTACATGTTGTATTTTCATCCACTACGATAGGAATTTTGAAACGCGAGTGTGCGGTACGGCCGCCTTTCAAAAGTAAAGCAGCAATACCGGAAGACGCAACTGCCAGCGCTATTAAACCACGTTTTCGAACGTGAGCGAGAAGACAACTGTAAAGATATGTCTTACCACTTCCCGCGGGGCCGTCAAGAAAGTAAACGCCACTATTTTTTTGATCAACGTGCATCATTATTTCTTCGAAAATAGCATGTTGGGCGTTGGTTAGTGTGTTGGCTTTTGCAAGTTCTTCGGGAGTAATGTCGTAACTCAGTTCTTCCAGAATTATTTTCGGCATTAATTCAGACATTGTTTCTGGTAATAGATCGGGAAGGTCGTAATCAGCTACTGTCTTGTCGTGTCTCTGGAGAATTATGTTAAGTTCTTTAAGGACTGCTTGAATTCCGCGGTTTTCTGTATATCCTTTTCGAGTAAAATCTTCTGCCATACTAATATAGCTTTCTTCCCATAGTTGGTTTGCGTTTGTCACATTTTCAAAGATTAGTAGTGTCGCGAATAAGTTACGAAGTTGGGCGGGCATTTGGAATTCTCTTGCTTCCGCCATGCAGAGCCTATGTTCGTCATTGTTTTCTACAAAACCTCTCAAGAAAGCACTTTCCTTAAAAGAATCGCAAAGTGTACCATCAACGTTTTTTAAATCATCGAAACCTGTAGCACCTTTTATTTTCGTGAGCAGCAACCGAAGATAATATCGTTCGCTTTGACTTGGATGGACTGTATACATCCTCCCGATACAACCGCCGCGTTTCCTTCTATTCCATTTTTTTGTTGTTTTATTCCANCGACATGAGGTAATGTTTGACCCTGTGATTTATTAATGGTCAGGGCGAACGCGAGGCGTATTGGAAATTGTTTTCTTTTTAGTACAAAGGGTAGTCCTGATCCTTCTGAGGAAAAGAGTGTGATTCTAGGAATAAATACTCGTTTTTGTTGATGATCACCTGTTACAATTTCTGCGTCAATCATTCGATCTCCAAGATGGTGGCATATTAGTCTAGTTCCATTACATAAGCCGTTAACAGGATCTAAGTTCCTGAGTAATATCATCGGCGTACCGATTTTTAGAATTAGATGGTACGGTGGAAGACCTTGTGGCGTTAGTGAGTTGAGATATTCTATTGGGTAAAGGTTTGTAGTGTCATCGGGTACTGAATCGAAGCTGTAAAAATTATATTGTTCGCCTGGGTATCCGTGGATTATTTCGGTATTTATTTTGTCGACATCATCGTTTAACGGAGTTAATATGGCTNAATTAGTTCGTTGTACCGAAAGGAAAGATATCAAATCTTTAATGGTGTGGGCTATCGGTGTGTATCCTTTTGAGCGTGAGAATAATGAAATTGAAATGGTCTTGTTTGTGCCTCTTGCTCTTCAAAATAGAGACTCCGAGACACAGGCGATTTTTGAACAAAACAATTTTTATTCTGTTGGCGGCAAGATCGTGCCTGGATATTACGGGGGGATCAAGCGGCCTAAGGTTCTGTCTGATAAAATACGTGAATTTTAGATTGCGGTGGTGATGTATTTGTAATTGCATTTTTATATATATGTACTTATCTTTCTAGATGACCGTTGCGATTTCTACTCGGGTAGTTCTTCTTAAGGCTACTGGTTCAAACAAATGTCCACTGAAGGTTTCTCTGTTGGGAGTTCCGCAGGAGTCGCCACATATTGCGGGGGACGATGAGAATGCCGTTGTCGATGTATTGGTCGAAGACTATGCTGGCCAGGATTACAGTTTTATTGTTAAAATTGCGTTTCCGCATTCTAACTCACGATTTGCAAAATTGATGACTATGATTCGTCCGCAAAATTCTTTTGTCTTCGTTGTCGGACAAATCGAAGTGATCGACAATGAGTTTTACATATATTCGAAGGACATTAATTATGTTGATAGTTCCTTTTCTTCTTCCAAACAAAAAGCTACTGACGATGGCGGTTCTCCCGAGTTTGATAATACGGCTAGATCTAAACTTCTTCTTACTCACCGGAATATTGCCGAAAATTCGAAAGAGATTTCTAAAGCCGAGGTTTCGTCTTTAGTGGGTTCTGATAGTCTTGTAAATGAGCAGCAACCTGATTTATCGTCGAATAATATTTCGCAGTTGAAACGTTCACGAACCGAACGTGTTGATGATCCTATAAACGCTCTTGATGATATCAGCTGTAATGATTTACATCCGGATGAGGTTAATAGTATGGGTACCGTTCATAGTGGTGAAGCTGAAGAGTTAGTAAAAAATAAAAAAAAGTGTGGGGGTTTCGCGCGCAATAAGAAAGAAAAAGAACCCGTTAGTCGATCTTTGCGTAGTTCTTCGGGTTTACATAATTCTGCTGCCAGCGTTATTGACAATGAGAAGAAGTAAATTTATTGTTTTATAATGCAGAACGTACGTTGGGTATATTTTTGTACCTTTTTTTTGTTGTTCGATGTTTAAATTTATTTTATTAGTTAGTAAAATTTGTAATTAGATACATGATTTATCGGGGTTATTATATTTGTTTTATGACAATATTTATTTTTTTTTGATATATTGATAGTTTGTATCGAATGATGTGTCAATTTTTTGTAATTTGTTTAATTTTGATGTATATTTTTTTTTATATTAAAGCTTCTTTGTATACTATATTTTTGGTATAAATCTCATTAAATTCTTGTATTTGTCTGTTTTTGACCCAAATTTTACAATATTGTTTTTTTTTTACTCTTGATATTGCAACATATAGCTGTCCATGGGAAAATACTGGCCTTGGCAAATAAATACCGACATGAGGTAATGTTTGACCCTGTGATTTATTAATGGTCAGGGCGAACGCGAGGCGTATTGGAAATTGTTTTCTTTTTAGTACAAAGGGTAGTCCTGATCCTTCTGAGGAAAAGAGTGTGATTCTAGGAATAAATACTCGTTTTTGTTGATGATCACCTGTTACAATTTCTGCGTCAATCATTCGATCTCCAAGATGGTGGCATATTAGTCTAGTTCCATTACATAAGCCGTTAACAGGATCTAAGTTCCTGAGTAATATCATCGGCGTACCGATTTTTAGAATTAGATGGTACGGTGGAAGACCTTGTGGCGTTAGTGAGTTGAGATATTCTATTGGGTAAAGGTTTGTAGTGTCATCGGGTACTGAATCGAAGCTGTAAAAATTATATTGTTCGCCTGGGTATCCGTGGATTATTTCGGTATTTATTTTGTCGACATCATCGTTTAACGGAGTTAATATGGCTCTACTAATTACAAATGAAGTGTTTGTGGCGTTATCTTGAAGGTTTGGGTATACTGTTCTTATGAGATTTTCAATGGGATTTTCGTCATCATTCAAACGAACTGCCATGTCATCGGGAATATGAATTAAATTATTTTCGATTGTCGGTTCCGTTCCGTCACCTATTCTCAATAAATATTCGGCGAACATTCTACTTTCGCCAAAGTCTGTTTGTGCAATTCGCATATTTACGTTTAAAGAGAATATTTTAGTAAATGACCAAATGTACGATTTGTTAAGGGCCGCATTGACAATTTGTGTTCTCGTTCCTTTACGAATTACTGGAAGGACTTGCCGGAAGTCTCCACCGAAAAGAAATATTTTTCCGCCGAAGGGAAGATCGTTATTCATAACGTCTCGAAGCATTTTTTCAACTGCTTCTGGAATGTGTCGATGGGCCATCGGAGCTTCGTCCCAGACGATCAGTACGGTTTGCCGAAGTAATTTAGCTAAGTCTGTTTGATTTCTAACGTTACATGTTGTATTTTCATCCACTACGATAGGAATTTTGAAACGCGAGTGTGCGGTACGGCCGCCTTTCAAAAGTAAAGCAGCAATACCGGAAGACGCAACTGCCAGCGCTATTAAACCACGTTTTCGAACGTGAGCGAGAAGACAACTGTAAAGATATGTCTTACCACTTCCCGCGGGGCCGTCAAGAAAGTAAACGCCACTATTTTTTTGATCAACGTGCATCATTATTTCTTCGAAAATAGCATGTTGGGCGTTGGTTAGTGTGTTGGCTTTTGCAAGTTCTTCGGGAGTAATGTCGTAACTCAGTTCTTCCAGAATTATTTTCGGCATTAATTCAGACATTGTTTCTGGTAATAGATCGGGAAGGTCGTAATCAGCTACTGTCTTGTCGTGTCTCTGGAGAATTATGTTAAGTTCTTTAAGGACTGCTTGAATTCCGCGGTTTTCTGTATATCCTTTTCGAGTAAAATCTTCTGCCATACTAATATAGCTTTCTTCCCATAGTTGGTTTGCGTTTGTCACATTTTCAAAGATTAGTAGTGTCGCGAATAAGTTACGAAGTTGGGCGGGCATTTGGAATTCTCTTGCTTCCGCCATGCAGAGCCTATGTTCGTCATTGTTTTCTACAAAACCTCTCAAGAAAGCACTTTCCTTAAAAGAATCGCAAAGTGTACCATCAACGTTTTTTAAATCATCGAAACCTGTAGCACCTTTTATTTTCGTGAGCAGCAACCGAAGATAATATCGTTCGCTTTGACTTGGATGGACTGTATACATCCTCCCGATACAACCGCCGCGTTTCCTTCTATTCCATTTTTTTGTTGTTTTATTCCATGTATAATGTAAGGGAAATTCCGTATAAAAAAATTTCTTTGCCTCGGGATCTATCGCGTTCATCTTAAAATATTCAGTAAGTGTAGTTTGTCGATTTCCAGTGGTGTTAATTATATTGTCCAAACTTGAGTTCTCGCGAAATATTATTTCATGTTCATTCGGAAGGTGAACTTGTAAACGTGTTATAGCAGGGAACATGTTATACATACCAAATCCCAGTATTCTCCATACCGCTTCCGGGGCCGAAATCCAGCGAGCTTCTACAAAATTTTGAATCTCGTTTATTACAACAGGTTTATTCGATTGTTCTCTCATTATTTCGATTATAGCTTTGTCATGTCCTTTATATACATATTTAAACAGGTATTTAACAGCTTTAATAGTTGCACAAATTTCTACGTTTATGTGGCAGTCGTATTTTGCGCAGAGAAAGCTGTTGTACGGAACAATCCAACGATTATCTAACTCGACTATTCGATTTTTCACTTTCAACTTCAAACGACACCCGTCGTTTCTACGACGATATACTGGATAAGAATCGTTCCCGTGAATTGTTTCTTCTTGGAATTGCTTTGGGTAACTCTTTTTACATCGTTTATGACCGTCTTCATNTATTCCATTTTTTTGTTGTTTTATTCCACGTAAAATGTAAGGGAAATTCCGTATAAAAAAATTTCTTTGCCTCGGGATCTATCGCGTTCATCTTAAAATATTCAGTAAGTGTAGTTTGTCGATTTCCAGTGGTGTTAATTATATTGTCCAAACTTGAGTTCTCGCGAAATATTATTTCATGTTCATTCGGAAGGTGAACTTGTAAACGTGTTATAGCAGGGAACATGTTATACATACCAAATNATTTTAGATTGCGGTGGTGATGTATTTGTAATTGCATTTTTATATATATGTACTTATCTTTCTAGATGACCGTTGCGATTTCTACTCGGGTAGTTCTTCTTAAGGCTACTGGTTCAAACAAATGTCCACTGAAGGTTTCTCTGTTGGGAGTTCCGCAGGAGTCGCCACATATTGCGGGGGACGATGAGAATGCCGTTGTCGATGTATTGGTCGAAGACTATGCTGGCCAGGATTACAGTTTTATTGTTAAAATTGCGTTTCCGCATTCTAACTCACGATTTGCAAAATTGATGACTATGATTCGTCCGCAAAATTCTTTTGTCTTCGTTGTCGGACAAATCGAAGTGATCGACAATGAGTTTTACATATATTCGAAGGACATTAATTATGTTGATAGTTCCTTTTCTTCTTCCAAACAAAAAGCTACTGACGATGGCGGTTCTCCCGAGTTTGATAATACGGCTAGATCTAAACTTCTTCTTACTCACCGGAATATTGCCGAAAATTCGAAAGAGATTTCTAAAGCCGAGGTTTCGTCTTTAGTGGGTTCTGATAGTCTTGTAAATGAGCAGCAACCTGATTTATCGTCGAATAATATTTCGCAGTTGAAACGTTCACGAACCGAACGTGTTGATGATCCTATAAACGCTCTTGATGATATCAGCTGTAATGATTTACATCCGGATGAGGTTAATAGTATGGGTACCGTTCATAGTGGTGAAGCTGAAGAGTTAGTAAAAAATAAAAAAAAGTGTGGGGGTTTCGCGCGCAATAAGAAAGAAAAAGAACCCGTTAGTCGATCTTTGCGTAGTTCTTCGGGTTTACATAATTCTGCTGCCAGCGTTATTGACAATGAGAAGAAGTAAATTTATTGTTTTATAATGCAGAACGTACGTTGGGTATATTTTTGTACCTTTTTTTTGTTGTTCGATGTTTAAATTTATTTTATTAGTTAGTAAAATTTGTAATTAGATACATGATTTATCGGGGTTATTATATTTGTTTTATGACAATATTTATTTTTTTTTGATATATTGATAGTTTGTATCGAATGATGTGTCAATTTTTTGTAATTTGTTTAATTTTGATGTATATTTTTTTTATATTAAAGCT
>PQFF01000146.1:88916-102584 GCA_003547095.1 Diversispora epigaea
GCCTTGGATACGAAAAGTGTATATTCCCGCTTTTGCATTGGCCAGTTCGTGATCCAACTTAACACCGACTGACGCAAAAGAAAAAATTGAATTGTAAATTCGAATTTTATCTCGAAATTTTTTAGATTCATTATCTTGATTACAAAGTAGATGTCGTAGCAACATGGGAATATCTGGTTCCGCTAATTTTACTTTCTGGTTAGAACAACAGATTCCAGGTCTTTCGGTTGGTAGTCTGATCGCACGACAGTGCCCACACGTAACACAATCGGTGGGAGCAATCCGGTGAGGAAAAAATTCACCAGCGATAATTGTATTCTCCGAAAAATTTCGGGCCAAATTTTGTAATATGTTCAAATTCGTACGCTGAACGCAGTGAGTACTCACATTAGGCCGTTTCTGATACTGATGTCGTTTTTCTGATCTCGATATTCTAGCTTGGCGAATTTGAGTGGACCTAGCCCTTTTTCGTTCTCTTCTCGTAAAGTAAAGTGTTGTACGTGTCATGTCAAAAATTCAACAATCGAAATTATTATTTCAATTAGAACATAATCTCATTCCTTCTTTATCGCAAATACGAATTCGTAAGTGCATAACTTACCATTATATATATTTTTAGCGGTCACACACGGACTACTGTCTTTAGCAAGCATGATAACAAAATCAAGGAGATGACTAAAAACGAAAATACCATAACCCAGTGATTCAACTTCATAATCACGATTACAATATCAAGGAATTCAAGACAGATATAATTTGGTCTTAAGGACAGAAAGCCACAGCCGATAACGCAAATTCGTGGGTAAATAACTCACCATCATACATTTCTATCAGTCGCACAATCTCTACCATTTTAGTAGTAACGTAATTTCGTAAACATGGTGATATGATGATAAATCAAGGAGGGTTTTTAAAAACGAAAAGACATAATCCAGTGATGTAATTTCATAAACATGATTACAATATCAAGGAGGGATTTAAGACATAATTCAGTGTGTCTTGAGAACAGAACGTAATAGAAAACCGGTCATTATGATAACATTAAAGGGGTATTCTTTAAGGATGATATCAGTCAGTACTTATTTCAATCAAAACGAAACAAAAACATTTCTTAAAACCAATTTTTTATGAGCTTACATTTTTATGTTAGTATGTGAATTTTCTTCCCAACAACGTAACACCAAATTGTTGTATAACAATAATCACAGAACCCAATCAAGTTTCATCATTATTACTATTTTTATTCCCAACACACATGAGCTATATTTCCACGACGGAATGAAGTAATCCCAAAACTAAATTCCAACACTCCAAAGCAATCCTCAGCATAATGAAATCATCCTAGATCGAAAGATCCACGAAAGACAGAAATCCACTAATCCGTATAAATTCTAGATCGAAGGATCTACGAAAGACAGAAATCCACTAATCCGCATAAATTCTAGATCGAAAGATCTACGAAACATAGAAATCCACTAATTCGCATAAATCCTAGATCGAAAGATCCACGAAACATAGAAATCCACTAATCCGCATAAACTCACCCGTGCAACCACAATACCGTTCAAGCACAAAATCATCAAACGCACCAAAATCTACCAATCAAAACCTTTTTAAGAGCTACATTTTCGAATTTTACTAATAGTAAAGATATTAGTTTTAAAGATCATCAAAGGAAATACTTTTTAATGTTTAAAATNCGATTACAATATCAAGGAATTCAAGACAGATATAATTTGGTCTTAAGGACAGAAAGCCACAGCCGATAACGCAAATTCGTGGGTAAATAACTCACCATCATACATTTCTATCAGTCGCACAATCTCTACCATTTTAGTAGTAACGTAATTTCGTAAACATGGTGATATGATGATAAATCAAGGAGGGTTTTTAAAAACGAAAAGACATAATCCAGTGATGTAATTTCATAAACATGATTACAATATCAAGGAGGGATTTAAGACATAATTCAGTGTGTCTTGAGAACAGAACGTAATAGAAAACCGGTCATTATGATAACATTAAAGGGGTATTCTTTAAGGATGATATCAGTCAGTACTTATTTCAATCAAAACGAAACAAAAACATTTCTTAAAACCAATTTTTTATGAGCTTACATTTTTATGTTAGTATGTGAATTTTCTTCCCAACAACGTAACACCAAATTGTTGTATAACAATAATCACAGAACCCAATCAAGTTTCATCATTATTACTATTTTTATTCCCAACACACATGAGCTATATTTCCACGACGGAATGAAGTAATCCCAAAACTAAATTCCAACACTCCAAAGCAATCCTCAGCATAATGAAATCATCCTAGATCGAAAGATCCACGAAAGACAGAAATCCACTAATCCGTATAAATTCTAGATCGAAGGATCTACGAAAGACAGAAATCCACTAATCCGCATAAATTCTAGATCGAAAGATCTACGAAACATAGAAATCCACTAATTCGCATAAATCCTAGATCGAAAGATCCACGAAACATAGAAATCCACTAATCCGCATAAACTCACCCGTGCAACCACAATACCGTTCAAGCACAAAATCATCAAACGCACCAAAATCTACCAATCAAAACCTTTTTAAGAGCTACATTTTCGAATTTTACTAATAGTAAAGATATTAGTTTTAAAGATCATCAAAGGAAATACTTTTTAATGTTTAAAATATTTAAAAAAAAAAAACAGAAAAAAAATTCCAAAAAATTAATCTTTCAAATGATAAAATACTATACTATAATTGTCATGTCATAATTGTCACCCATTATTTTACGTTATATTTTCATAAAAAATTTCGTTATATTATTTACCCAATGGCTTTCAAGTGATTTTACATGTCACATATAATATTTTTGAGGATAATAAAGGTTAAAAATAAATTCATATTTTTTCATCATAAAAATTTTAAAAATTATGCAATATATGGATCTACAAAATCATAAAGAACTTAAAAAACCCCACACGAAAGAATGGGACTTCTCGTTGTTGCTGTTGATTGATTTGATTGATTTGATTTTGTAGATTAATTTTTTGTTGTGATTTCTGTCCATTTGCTATATATTGTTGACATCAATAATTTCAATATGCATTGGCATATTTACCCCATTGTTCATATTATTCGCATTACTCATTTACACCATCACTATTTGAACCTAATGTCAAACATTCCAGGGAAATTTTGAGTAATTTATCTTGGAATATTCTCAACCATTGCAACAAAATTTTGAGCTGAATTGGTCATCTTAGAATTTTACCTGAATTAATTATTTGACGTGAAATATTAATACGATCATTTGGAATTCTATCAGTTTATTCGCATTTGAATATTATTATTATTATCATCATTATTTGGAACATTCCATGATTACCCATTTGTCTTTGAATAGTTACATCATTACTTGTGACTTGATTGGAAACATAATTAGCCATTTGTGATGAAACGATCCTGGTATTTAATTGTGTATTCGTTGATGTCGTGTCGTTATTGTTGGTCGATCAAATTATGCTTTTGTATCATCTAATTTATTGTAATATCATTTATATATTAACTAAGCATCAGGAAATTTTACTAGACGTAAATCTCCGTATTTATTACAACACATAAATAAATATTACGAGATTTACGCTTAGTAAAATTTCCCGATGAATGTTTTAATTTAGTAGAGTAGTATTTATCAATGGATATTAGAAAAATAAATAATTAAAATTGAATTTAAATTAATAATTTAAATAACAAGCCTTCACCCCTTTCTCTTTCAACATATAAACAATAACACTCAAATCTTATTGAACTTATTGATCTTATCTTGACCTGATTCCAAGGACCTTCTTTATCACCAAGAGTCCTTTTTTTTAATTAACAACATATTAATAAAATTATTACATTAATTTATAGAATAACTTAATGAACTTACTAGATTTCATCAATCTCTTTCCTTTATTAATAATTGGCTTCCGCAGTTTGCAGAGTTTTGATTTGAAAATATTTGACAGATGACGTCGCAATCATAATCAATTTTTAAATAATTAAAATATTTATAAATGTAAAGAATGTTGCAGATACCTCATCCAACGTGAACATCGTTTAATTTTCCCTCGCTCCAACTTAATGGTCGTTTGAATTATCCAATCCAGAATTTAATTGAGATCCAAATATAACTTTAGGTGCAACAAAACCTTTTCATTCATTTAAAAAAAAATAATGTACAAATCATTAGTAATATTAGTAGAATCCATAAATTAAGTTCGAATAATAATTACGTTGATGTCTTACAAGTAGTTAAACCTCAATTTGTGAGTGGTTTAATCCTAAAATATTATCCCAAAGAGAGTCACTATTTTTCATAGTAATCGCCTCCTTCACATTGTACATTGAAACTCCAACCTAGATTAATAATAATAATAACATTATGGAAATCATAAAAAATATGAGAGCAATAGAAAGTAAGTAATAAGACATTTCAATAAATTTTGTTTTACTATATATGCTCATATATATGAAAGATACCACAGAATTTGATACAAAATCTATCTTACCATATGAACTTGAATTATTTTAATACAAAATTTTATCGTAATTATTTCTTGATTATTATAACATTCCTTTCCGAAATAAAAAAAAAAAAAGAAAAAATTCTGGAAAATTCAAAAAAAAAAAATTAAAATATCATATTTTGTATGGGAGTTCATTTATTATTAAAGATAATTTATTATTTACTTATCTTTTAAAAAAATATATTTAATTCCTCAAATAAATGTTATAATATGCTCAAAAATTACTACGTATGCTAGAATTCTTCTATTATTCTATCAGTTATATAACGTGAAGCATATATTTTTTACAAAGCTTTTGCTATTAATATTTTTTTTTAATCAGGTATCTAAACTCAATAATACTCATCCGTGATCTTAAGTAATTTTCTAACATTAAAGGTTTAAAACCTAATTTACCATAGTTTCGATATGTTGCTTCTTTATAATTTATATAATCTACTCATTGTAGGAATTCTAAAGAATCCATGAGTACTTGATTGGCAATTTTCGTTTGCATATTTACATTATTGTTCATGTTATTTGAAGATGCTTGATTGGTCATTTGAACTGCCATCATTGTGTTGGATTTGATTTACGATTGAATCAGTACTTTGAACCTGATTAGTTATCGTATAAGAGTCAGACATTACGGAGAGTTTTGAGTAATTTTCCTAGGAATATTCTTTAAAATTGATTNAAAAAAAAAAAAAGAAAAAATTCTGGAAAATTCAAAAAAAAAAAATTAAAATATCATATTTTGTATGGGAGTTCATTTATTATTAAAGATAATTTATTATTTACTTATCTTTTAAAAAAATATATTTAATTCCTCAAATAAATGTTATAATATGCTCAAAAATTACTACGTATGCTAGAATTCTTCTATTATTCTATCAGTTATATAACGTGAAGCATATATTTTTTACAAAGCTTTTGCTATTAATATTTTTTTTTAATCAGGTATCTAAACTCAATAATACTCATCCGTGATCTTAAGTAATTTTCTAACATTAAAGGTTTAAAACCTAATTTACCATAGTTTCGATATGTTGCTTCTTTATAATTTATATAATCTACTCATTGTAGGAATTCTAAAGAATCCATGAGTACTTGATTGGCAATTTTCGTTTGCATATTTACATTATTGTTCATGTTATTTGAAGATGCTTGATTGGTCATTTGAACTGCCATCATTGTGTTGGATTTGATTTACGATTGAATCAGTACTTTGAACCTGATTAGTTATCGTATAAGAGTCAGACATTACGGAGAGTTTTGAGTAATTTTCCTAGGAATATTCTTTAAAATTGATTAATCATAACACCATTTTAAACTGAATTGCCCATCATGTCCAATCTTTGAATTGGGCCTGATTAATCATTTGTCGTGAAATATTTACGCAATTATTTGGAATTCTATTAGTTATTTGTATTAGAATGTTATTGCTGCGATTATTTTATTATTATTATTATTTGGAACGTGCTCTTAAATAGCATACTTGTAACTTGATCGGAATCATAATTAGCCATTTGTGATGGAATAATTCCAGCTTTTAATCGTGTAGAAGCAGCAGAGCAGTGTCTTGCTACTGATGCTGTCGAACTCATTGTAAATAATGGTGAAGTTGTGAACGAGAAGTGGATCGGGAGCGTTGTATTGTTGCAGCAGAATCAAATAAGAAGAATCACGAATCATCTGAGATGAGTTATTATTGAGTTTTTGACTATCATGTGAAGTTCCGATATGAGATAATGATTATTGAATAAGATTTGAATTAGATGTTGTGATGTTTTTTTTGATGGGACTGTTATTGTTGAGCTTGATGGTCATTATGGCTATTATTTGGTTACGTGGAAATGTGTTGATGTATTTGATTTTAAATTGAAGGTGAAAAAGAAAGTTGTTACTGTTAGATTGAGATTGTATTGGCATCAATGTAGGAGATGAAGAGACTTGTGATGATATTCGTGAGTTTTTCCGTGTAGAGGAGGAGACAGTAGTGGGAGCATCGCGATTCATCTTGAATAATGATCGGGATTTCGAATTATTTTGAGACTCCGTAATTGTAGCTGCTGCGATAAGGTCCGAGATAAGAATCAATTTTATAATTCAAGTGAAGATTGAGATTGAATAACTTTGGAGAGTGGATTTTGTGTTGAAAATTCAATAATCTGAAATGATTGCTTTCTCTAATTCAGTTTTTTTATGTAATCGTCCATAATTCACGAGTTGCTGATATTCAGAATCATATCAAAGTTTATTGTTCATACTATTTAGGCTTTATTAAAAATTTAAATAGTCTCTGAGTATGAAAATCATTCATGCCTATATATTTAAGACATATTAAAAGTAAATATATAAGAAATAAATAGATTAATATTTATATTAAGAATAAATATATTAATATCTTACTTGCGCGAAGCTTTTGTATCATCTAATTTATTGCAATAACCTTTTCTATTCGAAAAAATTTAGGTATTCTCTTGTTGCTTTTATTTCTTTTCATTGTAGAGTATGAACTTATAACCTCGTATTTTATCATTTTTATTACGATATATATTATTATTATCAATAGATCCTAAAAGAATAAATAAAATAAATAAATAATAATTTTAAATAAATAAAATTTTAATTAAAATTAAAATTAAATCAAATCTAAATAAATAAATTAATTTACAACTTACCTTCTCCCTTCTCTTTCAACAGATAAATAATCCCGCTCAAATCTGGTTCCTTATCGTCAAGCGACTTTTTTAAATTAATAACGATTAATAATTATTACGATAATTTATAGAATATTTTAATTGAACTTACTAATTTCATCGAATCAATCCTCTTTCCTTTATCAATAACTGGCTAAAAAGATGTTCCACGATTTGATGATGAAAATATTTTAACTGACGAAACTCTGGTTTAAATCCTTCTATCATAATAAATTTATAAATTAATTAAATAATAAAATAGTAAATTTTTAAATAATTAAAAAATTTATAAAAGTTAAGAGTATTAAAAATACCTCATCCAATATGTCATTTCTCTCGTTTAACTTCTCTCGCTCCAATTCAAAGGAGTATTTAATTCCTTTGATTTACGATGAGTGGGTATTACATTAAGATTTAGGTGGGTTCCAAACCTAACTTTGAGTACTTTTTTATTCATTTAAAAAAATCGTAATATTAATAGAATCCATAAATTAAATTTGAAAAATAATAAAGTCAAGAATATTTTTTTTCATTGACCTTTTGTCTTCTTGTAACGCAAAAAAAAACACACACGCTTACCTTAAAACAAAAAATTCATGCTTTCTCTCTCTAAGAAAGGGAAAATTTTTATTATAACAAACTTGTTCCTTCAGCAATTTGCTTATAATATAATAGTAAAAAATCTGTGCCGTTCTTTTGCCTGCAAAGATCTCGGGGGTATTAAATAACGAAATTTTATATTTTTACATTCGCATCTCATCTTAATGATTATCGGATCTGTAGCACAAATAAATAATCAAACAAATGAATTATTTTTTTAAAATTTTCATGTCTCACTGTCCGGCAAATCATTCTGATTGCATGCTAGGGAGGTGCTCTTTGTGTGCTAAAGAGCATTTTATCCGAGAATTTAAAACTTGGTCTAGTGGGGATGCTAACATTGATAGGTTTATTCAAGAATCTCAAATATATGACTTTTGCGGAAAGTTACAATGGATATCTTATGATAATTTTCAAAATATCGAACACATAGGAGATAGTAGCCATGGATCTGTGAATTCCGCCAAATTAAAAAATGGAATAAAAGAGATATGGAATTTCACCAAACAGGATTGGGAATATGAATTAATAGGCTGCAAAGTTGCTTTAAAAGAAATAAAAGATTTTAGATATGATATCACTGAATTTCTTAAAGTGGTATGTTTCTTTGTATTTAAAATATAAGTTATTAATTTTTGTAATTTATTAATTTGTCTTTTAACATTTCATTTTAAGATAAAGACTATTAATAATTATGAATTTGCTAAATATTATGGAATTTCAAAAAATCCTTCTACACAAAACTACATTATTGTTATGATTTTATTTGATAATAACTTACATAATTATTTAACCAAAAATTTTTGGGATTTAGGGTGGGAAACAAAAGTGGACATATTAGTATCAATAGTTCAGCGTCTTAGAGGCTTACACGGAAAAGATTTTATTCATTGTGACTTTCATAGTGGAAATATTTTGATAAACAATAATTTCAATGTTTACAATAATAACTTGGGAATAGATTTAGGGTTATGTCAATTAGAAAATGATTTAATTTTAACTACCAATAACAAAAATGACTCGATTTATGGATTAATTCCATATATTCCACCTGAGGTGTTAAGAGGAAATAAATTTACAAGGGAGGGTGATATTTATAGTTTTGGTGGAATTATGTATGAAATAGTTACTACACAACGACCATTTGTTGACCAAGCACATGATACTTATTTGATGATAGATATATGTAATGGTGTAAGACCAAAGGTCCCTGATTTTATGTTAAATTGGATTCCGGAATGGTATTTAGACTTGATGTATCGATGTTGGAGTGATGATCCTTCTGAACGTCCAACAATTGAAGAGTTAAATGATTTATTTTGTGAAATATTCGATAAACTTTTTGATAACATAGTGGATAATAATGTTATGCGACAACTTAAAATTGCTGATGAAAATCAAAAAAATGTATCAAAATCTCAAAAGCAAGAATTATCTGAATTATTATCATATTCAAGTAAGTTAAATTTTCAATCATGTTACATTAGCCGATATATTCATACTCTTCATGGATTGCATTATTTATTGGAGGATCTCAAATCTGGAAAATCAGCAGGTAATATTTTTTAAAATAATTTTGTTTTAATATGATAAAGTAATTAATTATAAATTTTTAATTTACAGATCCTAATTTATTATTAAAGTCCGATGAATCAACAAAAAGAAATTCAAAAGCAGAAGTCTGATGAGCTAACTATAACTACCAATAAGAATGATTAAAAAATATTAATGAAGAAATTAAAAAAAAAAGACTAAACTTTTTAAATGTTTAAAAAGTTAAAAATAAAAATTTGAAAATTTAGAAAAATTCCAAAAAAAAAATTAGAAATATAAATGGAAAGTATCAAATTTATAATATTTAGATACATATATAGCTGTTATTTATTTTCTTTTACTTTACGAAGCTATATTTTTGCTACAACAATTTATAGTGATCGTAATGATCGTAATTATATTAATTTATATTTTTATTAAAATTTCGTAATGTACAAATGCGAATAGATAATAGACCTATTCAATCATCAGGGGTTTTGTATAAGATCCTAATATACCAATACTGCAGTTGATTTTTTTGCAACGGAAATGATTAAATATTTTTTTATAATAAATAAATAAACGTTTGCATGTTTAATTGTTAAAATAAACAAATGCTATAAAAATTTATAATTTTTTTATTTAAAATTTCGCCTAGAATTTCATCCGTATGCATTTCGCTAAATAACTTGAATCGGAAATTCCGGATTTTGGGACGCCCGAAATAGAATTTTTGAATTCAGAATTAGGTGAATGGTTTAAATTCGCCCGCAACTTTAATTGGAACTTATCTTCGTAAATTTATATTTTTTCGACAGCCGTCTCGGAAGACAAGGAATACGACATTTCAATAATTTTTGTTTATTTTGTTTCAGTTTTCTACTTACCAGATCTCTGAATTCAATGGTCTTATAATATATATGAGCACATACGAGCATATAAAGAGACTTCAAGATTGTTCAAGTCTTGTTTTTTTTAAAAGTTGAATATGCTGAGTGATTTTTTTGTGATACAGAAAAAAACTGTAAGATACGTAATTCTTTTTGATCGATCATTATATACGAAATAAAAAAAAATTAAGTATCAATATTATTTTTTTTTATAATTAAAAGATAATCTATTAAATAATTTATTTTTTAAAAAATATTTCGAATATGCACATTATTTAGATTCGAATTAAGCATTAAAAGAATCTAATAATAAGATATTATTGTTAATATCTTAATATATGTCTTTTTAAAATCTCTAACATTGAAAAAAAAATTTGTATTGATATTTAGAAGAAAAATTCCAGTTTTTGTAATTAAAATTAAAATCTACTAATAAAAACTATTAAAAGAATCTAATAATATTTAATTTTATTTTCGTCTCTCGCGAAACGTAGCGCAGATCGCGGAAACGACATTAGTTTTTCATCTCTCGCAGAAAGTAGCACAGATCGCGAATAAGATTTAATATTATTAGATTCTTTTAGATTGAAACAAGTTAAACAAATAATTTTTCTACACTGTCAATTATCAAAAAAAAATAATAATATAAAATAACTAAAAAACAAAATAATTTTTTCTGCATTCAATAATTCTTTAAAATCAATATCATAATTACTGACATCAGAAGAAATTAATAAATTTGGGTTTAATGGGTTTGAACATTTAATAAAAATTTTGAAAATTCATAAGTAATTACACATGATCTAAATATAAGGAAACTGACCTCTTTAAATATCCAGGTATAGAATTCATTGTATCCATATCATTTTTTTAATTTGGCAAAATATATGGAACTGTACTTACTATCTCTTAGGATATCTTTGAAAAATAATTCATCATAATTGTATCTTTCATTGATTTGAGATTCTTTGATAACATTATCATTTAAATGTGAACATTTCCACTAGACCAAATTTTAACCTCTTGCATACAATATTCTTTAAATTACATGACAAAATCTATGTCAATGAGATTTTTGTAATAATTAAAAAATCATTCAGAAGAATGTCCAGCTGAATAATACTTTATTTTTTGAAACACAATAAATAAAAGGATTATTTTTTATTCAATCCATTCAAAAATTATAAATAATAATAATAATAAAATAAGATGGTTAATCATACCCTACCTTTTTTAATGTTGTTTCTATAGTTATTTGGCCCTTGATGTCTATAATCATGTAAATACTTGAAATATATATATAATTTGTTCTATGTCCCTGGGGCATAAATAATAGGACATGTCCCAGGATGTCCCATCCCATACTTCAAGACAACACTGTATATATGAAGTTTATACAGTGAAAATATAATAAATAGCACTTTATTTTCAATTAACCGTCTCATTTGGTTATGACCAATTATAAAAGTTAAAAAAATCAACTCACATGGATTTATACAGTTTATAGATTGCATAAACACAAATAATAAATAATTACAAATATTTACATTTTGAAATATCAAGATAATAATGATTTATTTTAAATGATTACATACTGATCTGCTTTAATTTAAAAAACTATACTCTATAATTTCAGTGATCAAATAAAATAATAAAAATTTAAAATATAATAAAATAAAAAATAAATAAAATAATAAGTCGTATTAAATAATAATTCTAAACCAATTATTAATTAATTTCTATTGAATTTACATTCCGTTTCTCGAGTTTCATTTTCTTCACCTTTGACTATACAAATTTAAGTAAGGTTAATATTATAAATATTTCAAATAAAATAATTAAAGAAATAAATTTACCAATTATATTATCAGGAATTGAAAAAAGTTGTTGTCTTGAATCTAAACAAGTAATTAATATAAAAATTTTTTTAAAAAAAAGTAAATAAAATTTATTTCTTACTTACTAGATGTATCATATTCAGTAAATGTATCACATTCAGGAATTGTAAGTTTAGATATGAGTCTACTTGTATATATTGCTTCAGGATGCATTTCATTTGGATCATATTGAATAAAATTTGTGTTTGATTTATTTGCTACATTAATTTGTTCGTTTACTTGTTTTTTTATTTCATTATTACAACTATTATTATAATTTGCAAGTAGAGATCGCAATTCTTTAGCAGTTGGACGATCGAAAGGTTCAAAATTCAAGCATTTTTCCATTATTTCTTTAAGAAATTGAGGAATTTCACACTTAATTTCAGGTTTAAGCCCTTTGCAAATTTCATTTACAAGATTTTCATTATGTGGAATATTATAATATGATGGATAACTAGTTAGAACTTCCAACATAACCATACCAAAAGAATAAATGTCAGATGCTTGAGTGTATTCTCCTCTACTTAATGTCTCAGATGCCATGTATGGAATTACACCATAAATATTTTCTGGATTATTTTCTGTAACTGGTTTGCATAGTCCAAAATCAGTAATATAACTTAGAGTTAAATCTGGATTAACTATGTTACCAGAATGGAAATCTTTATGCATTAATCCCATTTCATGGATATTTGTAAGTCCAATTACAATTTCTAATAAAATATTATATTTTCTTTTCCAAGTTAATTTTTCAAACTTGTTATTCAACAGGTTTCGAAGACTACCATATTCTGTATATCTCATAACTATCATATGTTTATTTTTTGTTAGATTTTTAGTAATACCATATATAGAAATTGCATTTTTACCTCGAAATTTAAGTTGATTATTAATCTAAAATATTTATTAGCATAATAATATATATTTAATATATATTTAAAATATAATGTTAGCATGTTAAAATTTCAATAATATGAAATATTTACCTCTTGCAAAAAATCAATTTTATTTGTGGAATTATCAAAACTTTTTAAGCAAACATTTTGTCCTTTAAACCTGCCCCAATTTTCCAAATTATGATCCCAACAATAAATAGGTCCATCAAGCCATCTTGCTTTATATACTGTACCAAAACCACCTTTAGTAAGGTATGTGATATTCTCAAGTTTCTCAAATGGAATCCACTCAATAATTTCTTGACTTTTATTTGCATTTAGTTGTATTTGTTGAATAAATTCATCAATTTCTCTATCTTCACTTGTCCAATTACCAAATTCATTTTGAAATTGTTTAGCATTACATGGATAGCACCAATTGACTCCAATATTATTTTGATGACATTTATTACATGTTCCTTTACTAAAAAATATTATTGACAACTAATTAAAGAATTATTATTTGATATTGAATTAATAATTATGAATCTAAATACTCACTCGCTGTAATATAATTTATATTGATTAGTTTATGATAATTGATTAGAGAATTGTTATATGATATTGAATTAAATTAATTAAATT
>PQFF01000146.1:121367-140158 GCA_003547095.1 Diversispora epigaea
TATTTATTAATTCTTTTATTACTTGTAGGAGGTATCCGTTCTTGTATATTTTTCGTTTTTTTCTTTTCCTTGGTTCGATAAAGTTTGAGATAGCTGCTATGGCTGCTTCCGAGTCTGTATTGATTTTGATTCTGTTAATTTGGTTCGGGATAATGTCTAATAATATAGCTATTGCTGCTAATTCTGCTCTTGTGGACGAGGGTGGGCCTTCTATTTTCCCATTAAGTGTTAGGATTTCCTCATCGTTTTCTTGGTTTAGTTTAATTATGATTCCATACCCCATTGTTGAGACTTTTTGGAATTGACCTATTCTTTCTCCTCTTTGTTTATGTGTGATACACGATCCGTCTGTGAATGCTTCTAATGATATTATTTTTCTTTGAATTATTATATTTTTTATGTTTGTTATTTCTTGGATTTGTTTAGATAAGTATTCGATTAGTTTGGTTTGGTTTGTCACTTCTGTATTTTGTTGATTGATTATTTGGTCTATCATTGTTTTCTGTTTGCAAAAGTTGAGTAGTGATTCCGGCGATTGGTTTAATTTTGGAATTAGGCCTTTATTGTTGGTGTTTATTCTTTCGTTAGGTTTCGCCCTAAGTTGTCGTAGGTTCAGGTGATAGGTAGGGTGTTCGTCCGTTTTAATTCTTATTAAGTGGTTGTTGTTGGCTTTGGTTTTTCCTTTGTTTGTGTTATTTTCGGTACTGGTTAATCCTGGGAGTAGATCACAATTTTCACATGGATGAAGCGGTGATTTGAAGTTGTTGTTGTCGTTATTGATCTGCGTATAGTGCTCTATTATAATTTCGTTATTTGATCTTTTTTCTTTTATCTTCCCTATTACGGGAAACGTTGATTCCTCATTATCTTGGTTGTTTGTTTGTTTAATTTGGGTTATTGTAAACTTGGTTTTATTGTTTATGCTTTCTAATGGATTGAAGGTATTTACATAATTGTATTGTTGGGCGAATTCAAATTCAGCCTCCATTAGTTTTTCTTCGAATATTTTGTACCAGTAGGGCTCTTTTCCGGGGTATTTTCCTTTGGTGACCTGGGCCCATGACAATATTCTTATGTTTTCTGGGTTATTGTTAATTAGTTGATCTGCGTATAATAAATTGTTTGCTTTCAATGATTTGATCATGTTACGATAGTATTTACTGTCATTTATGATTTGCTCTATTGTTACTACTCCTCCTATTGGTATTTTTGGTATTTCTGTTTTGTATTGATTTTTAATTGTTATATTATATTTTTTTCCAATTTCTATAATTTTAGCGATTTTATTTGATTTTTTTTGTTTATTTATAAAGTTTTTTTCCTGTTTCCATATCGGCGTTGTTGACCACGTGCTCAGTTGTAATGATTGGATTCTAATTTTTGTTGTCCTTCCGTATAAAGATTGGTGGTTAATTCTTTCGTTAAATTCTATTATTATTTGTCTGTAGATTCTATCTTTGACGCTGAAAAGTTTATAACCTAAGCTTGAATGGATCATTGCATTAGGTGTTACTTTTGCAAGGTTGCATTTGTGTTTAAATGCAGTTCTAATTTTTCTGTCTTGTTTGTTTAGCCACGATTCTGGTGGGATATAATCTGTCGCCAGGTACTCCAGTTGTGGTATTAGGACATGGTTTATTATATATCGGCTCTGTTTATCTGTAGTTCTAGCTTTCCTGATCATTGCTAAAGTATAGTTTATCTTTTTTTCCATAAGTTTTTGTTGATATGTTTTTTTTCCGTCGACTTGTATCCAAACTCCAAGGTATCTTACCGGTTCTTTGTGTTTGTTGCAGCTGATAGTTTGGTTTCCTAATTGGATTTCGTCCGTTTGGTTTGGGTTTTTCTTTTCCCGTTTTTTGATTACGACGAGGTCTGATTTGCTGCAGTTAATTTCTATGCCTGTCATTTTCATGAATTCGTTTACCGTTTGTGTTATTTTTGTCATTTCTTCTTTATTTTTTGCTATCCATACTGTATCGTCCATGTATGCCATTGCTGCTACTGTTTCTTGAATTTTTTCTTTGTTTTGTGTTTTCCTTAGGTCATTTATTATTTTCTCTTCTATTATGTATCCTTTGTTTGTTTTAATTATGAATGAAAGGAGTACATCGTAAAAGATGCACCATAGAAGTGGAGATATTGTGTCCCCTTGTTCGACTCCTCTTTCTATGTGATAGGGATCTGTTAGTCCGTATTCAGTTATAACTGCGGCTTTCCTTGATGTTACAATGAAGATTATTATATCGATTATTTGTTTTGGTATTTTGATTCTCTGTAGTGATTTAATCAGAAAATGTAGGTCTACAGAATCGAAGGCCCTTCTGATGTCTTGAAATAGCAGCCAGATTTCCTTGTTTTTTTCTTGCGCATCTTCTATTAAGTTGTTTAGCGTTATTATTGGGTATAGTGTATGACCTCCTGGTAGGCCTGCCCAATTATTTGGTGAGATTGCGTTTGTTTCTTCAATTGCTTTTGCGGTTCGTGTAGTGATTATTTTTGTTAATATTTTCCTTGCTGTTTTCATTAAGGTTATTGGTCTTACAAGGTCTAGATTTCCCTCCCATTCCTTAGGTTTCGGTAGTAGGATCACGTGACTCGAAATCCAGTCGTAAGGTAGGGAACTTTTTTTGATTATTTCGTTTAGGATGTCTCTGAATGTTTTTAGCATTGTTGGTCCCAGGTTTCTCCACATTTCGTATGTTATTCCCGTGGGGCCCGGTGCTTTGTTTCTTGCTGTGTTGTTGATTATTTCTTCTAGTTCTTCTTCAGTAATTTCTTGTATTATTTGTTTAAGCGTTATTTCTGAGATTTCTTCTTTTGGTTTGTATTCTTCTTCCCATTCCCTGGGTATAATGTTTTCTTTTTCTTTGTTGGGGTTGGCCATCCACTTTTTCATATGTTTTTTTATTTGTTTTTTAATTTTTGTAGGTTCTCTAATTATTTTAATTTGTTCATTTTCTTTGTTTATTACTATTCTGTCGGTTATTATTTGTTTTTTCCATCTTCCCAAGATGGAATCTATCATTGTTTTTGGATTATCTTTTAGGTTAAGTTGTCTTCTTTTAATATGTTCTTTTATTTGTTTCGTCGTTTTTTCGTTGATTTCTTTTTTTGCTTCTTCCCTCCATATTTTTCCAATTTCTTTTGCGTTTTTAATCCATTCTTCTATTATTTCTGTTTTTTTTATTTCTTCGATTTTTTCCATTTTTTTTCCATTTAATTTTTCTTTTATAATTTTAATATTTTTATTTATATTTTCTTTAATTTTTTCTATTTTTTTTGAATTATTATTATTATTATTATCTGTTTTATTGTTAATTTCTCTTTTCGTTTTTCTTATTGTTCTATTTAATCTGTTGATTGTTTATATTATTGCGAGTCTATGGTAGTTGTTTTTTGTTGTCTTATTTTTTGGTATTTTGGCTTTGGTTATGTTGTTATTTGCTGCTTTGATTATAATATGTTTGATTATGTTCCATTGTTTGTCGATGTTTATTCCTGTAGGTTGATCGGTAGTCACATTTCGTCTTAATTCTTCTTCCGTTTCTTCTTGAAATTTTTTCCATTGGGTTTGTTCTGTATTTTTGGTATCCCATAATTTTTTCTTTCGTTGGTTAGCGTTTTTAACCCATAAGATGTATTTTCTATCCGTCCATTCTGAAGGGTCTATTTTAATCATTACCATTTTATGATCTGTTAAAAATTGGTTCGTTGTGTNCCATTATTGTGTGCCAGTTTTTTGATTTGCCTTCGTTAAGGTTTTCGATTAACCAGTTTTTTAGTTTCATTCTTATTGATGCGTTTTCCGTTGTTTGTGGTGGATTGTAGATTGTGATTAACTGAACTATGTATTTTCCTTTGAACGATAGTAACAGTTGGAAAGCGTAACCTTTTAGTTCTTTTTTCTTGAAGGTATGTAATGCGATGTTCTTTTTTAATATTATTGCTACTCCGTGTCCTGATTTTTTTGTGTTTTCTTCCATTGATGAAAACCACGTTTGGTATTCTTTTGGTTCGTTTATTAAGTATTCTTTTCTTGTTTGTGTGGAGTGGGTATGTGAGAAAAATAAATTTTTATTTTTTTCTTTGATATTGGTTTCTTGTAGAAAAATGATGTCTAGTTTTGATTTGACACATTGGTTCCAAAATATGCTTTGTTTTGTTTTATCGTTTAAGCCTTTTATATTTTGTATTGCTATTTTCCACTTTATTGTTTTTTTATCGTATTGAATTTTTGCGTTTTCTGTTTCTGTTATTTTTTCTGATTTTTTTTTATTTTTTAATAATTTTTTTTTAATTCTTTTTTCTTTTTTTTCCCTTTTTTTTTTTATATTTTTATTTATATTGTTGTTATTATTATTGTTATTATTAATATTGTTATTATTATTATTATTATTATTATTACTATTATTATTATTATTTTTTTTTCCATTATTTATTATTATAATGTTACTATTAAAACCGGTTGAATTATTATTATTACTATTTATATTTATATTATTATTTATATTGTTTATATTATTAAGTCTGTTTAAAACTGCGTTTGAATTTATTTTTTCCTTTGTTGTTTCTTTATTTATAGTAATATTACTATTATTGTTTGTTATATTTGTTGTTTTTTTACTCATCATTAATAAAAGTTTTGGTTGTTAATGTTTCCTTCGTTTTGACCATATTGGTTTCCTGTGGCGTGGTCTATTCTTTCATGTGCTTCGGCTATTTGGTTTTCCATTCCACTTAGTTTTCCCATTATTTGCGTTAAGTATTGCGTAATTTCGTTTCGTGGATTTTCATTTTCCATTTCTTCCATATTGTTTTCGGGTTGATTAGTTTCGTTTGTGTTATGGGTTTGGTGTTGGTTTCTTTTCATTTCTTGCTTTTTCCTGTTTTTTTCTTCGTTTCTGATTTCTTTCTCGAATTGTATGTGGTCTACTCTGTCGTTTAATTGATTAATCTCGTTTTCTACTTTTCCTAGTCTATTGGCAATGTTTTCGAAATATTGCATTATTTTTTGGGTGTCGTTTTGATTTTCGTTTTGTTGTGTTTGATATTGTTGTTTTTTATGTTTTGGTTCTTTCCTCGCAATTTCTGCGTATGAATTAGATTGATTTGTGTATTTGTTGGTCAGTGTGTTATACACTCTTGGTTGGTATTTTTTATAGGTTTGGCCGAATCTTTGATAANTTTTTCTGATTTTTTTTTATTTTTTAATAATTTTTTTTTAATTCTTTTTTCTTTTTTTTCCCTTTTTTTTTTTATATTTTTATTTATATTGTTGTTATTATTATTGTTATTATTAATATTGTTATTATTATTATTATTATTATTATTACTATTATTATTATTATTTTTTTTTCCATTATTTATTATTATAATGTTACTATTAAAACCGGTTGAATTATTATTATTACTATTTATATTTATATTATTATTTATATTGTTTATATTATTAAGTCTGTTTAAAACTGCGTTTGAATTTATTTTTTCCTTTGTTGTTTCTTTATTTATAGTAATATTACTATTATTGTTTGTTATATTTGTTGTTTTTTTACTCATCATTAATAAAAGTTTTGGTTGTTAATGTTTCCTTCGTTTTGACCATATTGGTTTCCTGTGGCGTGGTCTATTCTTTCATGTGCTTCGGCTATTTGGTTTTCCATTCCACTTAGTTTTCCCATTATTTGCGTTAAGTATTGCGTAATTTCGTTTCGTGGATTTTCATTTTCCATTTCTTCCATATTGTTTTCGGGTTGATTAGTTTCGTTTGTGTTATGGGTTTGGTGTTGGTTTCTTTTCATTTCTTGCTTTTTCCTGTTTTTTTCTTCGTTTCTGATTTCTTTCTCGAATTGTATGTGGTCTACTCTGTCGTTTAATTGATTAATCTCGTTTTCTACTTTTCCTAGTCTATTGGCAATGTTTTCGAAATATTGCATTATTTTTTGGGTGTCGTTTTGATTTTCGTTTTGTTGTGTTTGATATTGTTGTTTTTTATGTTTTGGTTCTTTCCTCGCAATTTCTGCGTATGAATTAGATTGATTTGTGTATTTGTTGGTCAGTGTGTTATACACTCTTGGTTGGTATTTTTTATAGGTTTGGCCGAATCTTTGATAATTTTGTTTTTGTCTGAACTCTCTTTCTTTATTTTCTTTCGCTATTTGGCAGTCTTTGACTAGATGTTCAGTTGATTTACATTGATGGCATATTTTAGTTTCTGCTTCGACAATTTTGATCACGTGTTGGTCTACTTGATAGCCTTGTCCCAATGCTGCTTCAAGTATTTCTTGTGATTCGAAATTTAATATGGCAAATCCTTTTCTGTTGCCATTTCTTGTTAGGAGCATATAGCATGATTGTGCTCCTATTTGTTTCATGATGTTGAATAATTCTGCGGGAGTCATGGTTTGTGGTACATCCAATGCTTTAGCCGCAAATCCAGTTTCTTTCATTTTTAGTAAATCGGCGTATTTGATTTCAGAAGTGGTTACACAGGTGCATTCGTTTCCCACCGTTTGTGACTTTTGTGTTAAGATTTCTTCTGCGATTCCTTGTGATTCGAATTCGATCCAAAAAGTGTGGTATAACCCGTTTAATCTTGCTGAACTTGATTTAATTTTTCCGAATTTGTTTTCTATAATTCTGAGAAAATCTTGTCTATTCGTTTTAATTGGTACATCCCAAAATTTTACTACTGCGTTTGTTGAATTGTACCTGTTTTTTCTTGTTAGGGGTGCTCGTGTCATTTTTGTTTTTTTGTTTTCTTCCGTTGTTTCTAAATTTAGCTTAAGAATTTTTTGTAATTCTTCTTCATTATCAAATGTCAGGGATAAGTGGATCCCCTTTTCTGATGGATTTTTTTCTCTTGAGAGATTAATCCATTGGATTTCGTTTTTTTTTATTTCCTCTAATAAATATGTGGTTTTTTCTTTTAAATTTTTCCCTTTTAATGTGTAAATTTTAATCCATGCTTTATATTTTTTTGCGTTTGTTTCTATTCTCCATTTTTCGTTTTCTGATAAGTTCGTTTCGTTAGAGCCGATAGAGATGGTATCTTCGTTGTCCATTTCAAATTCTGTAGTTTGTTCTTCTGCTTCTATTGCATCCGTTTCTTTATCTTTGCCTTTGTCTCTACTTAAAATGATGAAACCTGTTTTTTTTGGGGTATTTTCGTTAGTATATACCTTATTTCCTTCTTCGTTTCCTACGTTTTCGTTGTTGTTTTCTTTTCTTATAGATTTTTCTGTTGTTGTAATAGTTGTTTCTTCCTTGCTTGGGATAGTACTTCTTTCTGGCGTTGCTTCTATGGATGGAGTAATCTCCATGTTGTTTCTTTCTGTGTATTGTTCGCTTTCTTGAGACGTTCCGGATGAGCTTGCCGTTACTTCTTTGTCTTGTTTCATTGGGACTGTAGTGTTTACGTATTTTGCTTTCTTGCTGTGTCTTTTTTTAACTGTATTTGCTATGCTTGACATTTTGTTTTTTTATATATTTTTCTGTATTTTTGGTTTATGTTCCTTTATTTTAGAGTTGTCTTGTTTTGCTTTTTAATTTTTAAAGAAAAAAACTCTTAATTTTTCTGACTTTTACTGCGTATTCTTAATTTTTTGGCGTAAAAGGAGAAAGAGTTTTTTTTTTTTTTTTTTTTTAAACATTGATTTCAATAATTATGAATCTAAATACTCACCGACTATTTATATTGATTAGTTTATGATAATTGATTAGAGAATTGTTATATGATATTGAATTAAATTAATTAAATTGAAAAATTGATTTCAATAATTATGAATCTAAATACTCACGAACTGTAATATAATTTATATTGATTAGTTTGTGATAATTGATTAGAGAATTATTATATGATATTGAATTAAATCAATTATTGATTTCAATAATTATGAATCTAAATACTCATACTCACTAACTATTAGTTTATGATAATTGATTAGAGAATTGTTATATGATATTGAATCAAATTAATTAAATTGAAACATTGATTTCAATAATTATGAATCTAAATACTCATACTCACTAACTATTAGTTTATGATAATTGATTAGAGAATTGTTATATGATATTGAATCAAATTAATTAAATTGAAACATTGATTTCAATAATTATGAATCTAAATACTTACAAACTGTAATATAATTTATATTGTATAATTTTATATATCCAAATTATTATAGGTAATAAATTATAGTTGTAAAATAAGCTTATTATAACAATATGCCTACTCTTCCAAAATTTCCAATTCTTCCAATTCTTTTGTTTCTCCAATATCTTTCATTTCTTTCCATGACTTCTTCATTTCTTCTTTTCAATTTCTTTAAAATCTGAAAAAATATTGCCAACGATCACATTATCAAATAAATTTAGTTTTGCATGCATTTGTGCAACAACGATTTTAAGATTACTTGTATGACCCAAATCTGGATATCTTTTTTTTTATTTTTTTGAAAAATAAAAAGCAATGCTACATAAACAATTTCTTTTCTTAAAAAATTTGCCGAATAAAGTATTATGCACCTTTTATTTTATATATATATACATTTATATTCTTTTTACATTTTACTAAAAATAATATTTTATTTATTTTATATATATATTGACATATAAATTTATAATTTGATACAAATCTTCTCAAAATATAAATTTAAAACTATTAAGTATATTTGATAAAAGTAATATTAAATTCTACTAAAAATAATATTTTATTTAGTATATATAAATTTAAAATTAAATACAAATGCATCTAAAACTATTAAATATATTCGAAACAAAAAAAAATAATAAATAGAAATGGAATAAGAATAGAAGAGAGCAAAAATAAAAGTAAAAATAAAAATAAAAAATAAAAATAGGAGTAAAAATGAAAGGAAAATTAAGAACAATGGTCACTTAAATGAGAAAGCATGGTTATCATAACAATCTAGAATTATTCAATTTTTTACAAACACAGTCACTTCTTAAAGAGTTAAATTGTGAAAAAATTCTTACTAAAAAAAAATTATCATAATCATTGATATTTTTACATTCTCAACTAGCGATCTTGCTTTAAGAGAGCTTTGTTTCACAATGTAAAAACATATCGGTATGTTAAATACCGTTTTGGAATTATTTTTTAAAGTAATCCTTTTCCAAAAGGGATTACTTGTTAATCCAATAAAATGAATCCAAATTAATAAAAAATTAATCCAACGAAATATTTATTAGAATATTTACAACAATGAAACTTCATAACGTCCCGGTTCATCAGTATTAGTTAATGCTGTTTCATCGAATATAATTGAATATTAATTCTTGTCTTTCTATTGATAATTTTTCTGCTCGTAGAATATCTTTTCCTTCCCAAAATTCACTTTTTCTTCTTTTATATTCAAGTAATTCATCTTTGATAACATTTTCATTCTCACATAAACTAACAATTAATAATTTATTTTCTTTATCATAATTGATCACTTTATCTTTCAACATTTCATGTCCTAAGCAAACTTTGATTCGTAAATCTCATTTCTTCTTCCCATTCCATTTATCACATTTAAATAAAATCCACATTCTCCATAACCAATTAAATCCACTTTATGAAATTCTATCCCTTTCTTATAATTTTTTTTAATTTTAATAAATGAGATATTTTTCTTTTTACTACCATTCTTATTATCATAAATCCTACGTTACATTCGGGAAAATTATCAAAATAATCTTCAAATCCATTGCTAACAAATTTAGGTAGATTATCATCACCAATAGCTTTATATTTATCAATTAATCCGAAACATGCAATTCCCACTTTTGCTACCGTTGTCGTTTCCAATCCACCTGCTTCATTAATCAATAAAATATCCATAGGTGATATCGTTACGATCTCAAAATCAAAAGGTTTCACCATTATTGAAAATTGTTCTTGTAAATTCGTATTTTTGATTTTATAAGTTTTTTTATTCTTGAAAAAATATAAAGCATATTTTCCAACATTATTATCATCATTACCATTTTGTATACTATTGTCATTTTTAATGTTATTTATGTTATTGACGTTATTGACAACATTATTGATATTATTAGTGTCATTAATTTTATTGATGCCATTGATGTGATTGATCATAATAAGTGGTGCAAACCATGCAACTCAACACATTTTAAAAATGATTTTGATAAATGGGCAAGTGGAAATGCCGCAATAGATGATTGTGCAAACGTAATAGAATGGGTTCCTTATGATAAATTTCAAGATATTAGACAAATAGCAATAGGTCGTTGTGGTACTATTTATTATGCTAGGTGGGTAGGTGGATTTATTGATAATTGGGATATTGAAAATAAACAATGGGAAAGATGGAGTCAAATTGAAGTGGCATTAAAAAAGTTTAATGGTGTAGATATGAATGAAGAATTCTTAAATGAGGTTAGTAATATTCTTTAATTGATACGAAAATTTATTTGAATATATATAATATATTAATTATAATTTAAAAAATATGTTATTAGGTGGCAATTCTCTTAAAAACAAATTTTGAAATGACATCAACTAGACTTTATGGAATTACAAAAGATCCAGGAACTCACAAATATACGATGATTTTACAATACTTTGGAGGTGGAAATCTTAGAAATTATTTAAATAATAATTTCGATTGGAATGATAAATTATATTTTTTAAAAAGTTTAGCAAATGATTTTTCAAGAATTCATAAATTAGATATAGTTCATTGTGATTTTCATCCCGGAAATATTTTAAAATATAGTTTGGAAAGCAAATGTATATACATATCAGATTTTGGATTGAGTAAATTAGTTAAAGAAAACATAGTTGCATTCTTTTCCAGAAAAGGAAATAAGTAGTAATTAATTTTAGTAAGGCATAATCTATTTATAATATTTTAATTTAGTATTTAGTATTTGCATTTTATATAATTATTAATGTCGTCGCAGGTCTATCTCTCGATTCTTCGAATCGTCAATGACGAGGTATCCCCCCTTCGTGGGGCACCGATAACCAAGTCTCGTTATCCAAAACCAAAGCTAAGCCCAGTTATCAATAACCCGTTAACAATCCTTAAAAAGCATCCCCTGGGACGCAAGTTAACCATACCAATATAACACCCCATAGCTTTGGTACAAATATAACATATATCTCCTTAGACCATCCTAAGACCAGTCTTTAGACCAATAAAACTATATAAAACATAATAAAATCATCAAAATAATATAAATTCCGATAACAAAAAAAATTGGTCTAAAGTGCCAAAGACAAATCCATGAAAATCTATAACAAAGCATTTACTCTATATCCTATATACTATATACATACTATATAATAAAGTTTTAAAACTTTTTTTTGAAAACTCCTTAGACCAGTTGGACCAGACATAAAACTATTCAATTTCTTAATATTTCTATAGCTAGAAGTTCAAATTCAATAAAAACTTTGGTCCAAAGAGAATTAGGTCCAGTTTATACCACTTCTTTGGACCAATTTTACGATATGCTTTGCCTTATATATCAGATCATATAATAATAACTATAATTGATCGACATTTATTCAAATGAAAATCCCTGACCAGAATTAGATGCAGATTAATTTCCAGCCAGAGTTATATAACTATAATTTCGGGTAAAATAAATGATCTACATTAAAATTCTCAATTGAATAAACATATATTATAAATATCTAGCCAGATACTTGACCAAGTAATTAAATATACCCAAACTAAAAGTAACCGCCAGCAAAAAAATGAACGCGCTGTTACCGACGGAGGTTTATCCTTTTTAATAAACACGTGGGATGAACAGGAACTCTTGAAATAATATTAAAGATATTATTCAAGGAAACTATTAGTCAAAATAGATACAACTACTACTAATAGGTAGGTTCGAGAAGTTAAATAACTACTGTTAATAAGTGTATTGATTAGTGTTAACTACTAATATCACGAGACGGCGCTCCAAATGATAAAGTAGGCGATTCAATACAAAGGGTTTGGTTATTATTAATAAAACAATAATACTGATAATTTCAAGGTAATAACAACCTTTATTAATGGTAATTGCAAATACAAAAGAGACTAATTTACAAATAAATTAGTTACAAAAGGTTTCCTAATTAAAGGATAGAATCCTAAACTAACGAATTCTAAAATCTGACTAAAAACTCACTGCCTTTGCTTCAGGCCAAAATCCATCCTTTATATAACTAATTTTTGGGTCCTTTGGGTCCTTTAGGTCCTTTGGGTCCTTTGGGTCCTTTAGGTCCTTTAGGTCCTTTGGGTCCTTTAGGTCCTTTAGGTCCTTTGGGTCCTCGTAATACATGATCTACATATTAATTTACTACTATCTATGGTAAATCTATTACAGGACACAGTTACACTACACAACTACATATTTGTAAATCAATTTGTCTTTCGTATTACAGATAAGAAATATAAATAGATAAGTAAATAAATACTAACTAAATATAAATAAATATAATAACAAAATAATAAATAATATAAGCCAATAATATATAATAATAATTAAGATATATCCACTACAATATTACTATGGTAACAGCGCCAACGATATATCTTTCTATTGCCAATCCTCTAAATCTTCCGGAAATTATATCGAATATTCTTAAGTATCTTACTCCAAATGATCTTGAACAATGTAACAAAATTAATCATACTTGGAAAAATGAAGTATTTTATGCGCTTCATAAAAGATATAAATTATTAGATAATGAATATGAAAATATTACTGAAAAATATCACGAATCTAATAAAGAATTTATAGCTTATAGTAATGGCTTATTTAATGGTATGGATAAAAAGTGTGTAGAACTTCATACTAAAGCATATAAATTAGGTAGTAAAAAATATACTATTTGGTCTGAGTTTATATCAATAGTAAAATGTATCAAAAATTTAAATCTTGAAAACGAATTTAAATCAGAACCAATTGATTATTATATTTATTTACATGAAAATAATCTGGAACCCGACTCTATAGATGGTCTTTTAGATGACGAAGATAATTATTATTAATTACTCTTCCATTTCAGTCAAACATTTCTTGACGCATTTCTGAGCATTATTATTTATAATTTCCATTCCAAGCTTCAACGCTTTTCTTTTTTGCGATGCTTTCTGTCTTTTTTGTCTAGTTAAAGTAAGTTCCCTAATTGATTTATTTCGAGGCAATGAACCATCACTAGGAGCAAATACGCATTTCCTAGTATTACATATTCTGCATATACCAATTAATCTTCTGCGTTCTCCAGAAGCAGTTTCAATAATCTCATCCTTTTCATTATTGGTAGCAGTTTTACTTCGACATTTTACACAATATATTTGCGTCATTTTATTTTGAATATAAATATTTATCTTTAATTCTACTATGGCAACTCAATTAGATAAATTTTATAAATTTTACGCATTATCTAAAGTATCTCCTAAATTATTAAAAAATGAGGAATTGGCAAATCTTTATATTAAGCCTAAAAAAGAAAAAAAATCGGAGCAATCAAAAGTAATTGTTTGGAAACCCAATGCTACCTATCAAGCCGATTTAGGTGAAATGCCTATAGATCCAAAAGGATATCATTATTTTCTTGTAGTTGCAGAAATTTCAAAATGTCGAGTAGATGGTGAACTCCTTAAAAATAAAACCGCTCAATCTGTTTTAAATGCATTTAAAAGAATATATAGAAGAAATAGAATAAAACCACCTATTTTTAGAATAGAAACCGATAGTGGTAAAGAATTTGATAATTTCCTGATACGAGATTTTTTCATTAATAGTATTGGTGTACTTATGAGATTTGGAGAACGTGGAAAACATCGACAGCAATGCTATGCTGAAAAAGCCATTCAAGAAATTCAGAAACCACTTATTCAACGAATGAATGCTCAAGAATTATTAACTGGAGAAACCTCTATAGAATGGTCTGATGACTTTCGGGATATTATAAACAAAGTTGATGAAAATTGAAAATGTAACCCTCCCAAAATTCCAGAAGGCTTTCCTAAAATTAATACCGATACAAAACTTCTTTTTGAAGGTACTAGAGTGCGTGTAAAATTAGAAGAGCCTATATCTATACTTGGTAAAAAATTGCATGGAAAATTTCGTACAGGTGATATAAGATGGGACCCAGAAATTCGTATTATTAAAAAATGAGGAATTGGCAAATCTTTATATTAAGCCTAAAAAAGAAAAAAAATCGGAGCAATCAAAAGTAATTGTTTGGAAACCCAATGCTACCTATCAAGCCGATTTAGGTGAAATGCCTATAGATCCAAAAGGATATCATTATTTTCTTGTAGTTGCAGAAATTTCAAAATGTCGAGTAGATGGTGAACTCCTTAAAAATAAAACCGCTCAATCTGTTTTAAATGCATTTAAAAGAATATATAGAAGAAATAGAATAAAACCACCTATTTTTAGAATAGAAACCGATAGTGGTAAAGAATTTGATAATTTCCTGATACGAGATTTTTTCATTAATAGTATTGGTGTACTTATGAGATTTGGAGAACGTGGAAAACATCGACAGCAATGCTATGCTGAAAAAGCCATTCAAGAAATTCAGAAACCACTTATTCAACGAATGAATGCTCAAGAATTATTAACTGGAGAAACCTCTATAGAATGGTCTGATGACTTTCGGGATATTATAAACAAAGTTGATGAAAATTGAAAATGTAACCCTCCCAAAATTCCAGAAGGCTTTCCTAAAATTAATACCGATACAAAACTTCTTTTTGAAGGTACTAGAGTGCGTGTAAAATTAGAAGAGCCTATATCTATACTTGGTAAAAAATTGCATGGAAAATTTCGTACAGGTGATATAAGATGGGACCCAGAAATTCGTATTATTAAAAAGCTTATACTAAGTCCGGAGCAACCGCCGATGTATTTACTTAATGGTTCTTATGGAAAATTAGGAGTATCACGCTGTGCTTATACTAGAAAACAATTACAATTGGTTCCAGATTATGAAAATCCTCCACCCGATTCAGTTATTCGAGGTAATCCACAAAGATATATTCCTAAAAAATTCTTAATCACCGAATTAGAAAAAATCAATTACAATATCTTATAAAATGGAAGCGGTATCCTATTGATAAAGCTACTTGGGAACTGGCTAACAAAATTCAAGAAGATGTTCCAAATATTGTACAAGAATATTTAAATGATTAGAGGTAGAAAAAAAAGTTATATATATTTTTTATCGAAATATTTTAATATTTTGTATTAATTATATCGATTTTTATCAGGAACAATAGGAATAAAGAAATTTTTTTCATTATATGTAAGTGCAACATGATTTCTAGATTCATGTAAATCATAATTATAACGTCTAAGACAAGTTCGACTTAATCCTATTTCTCTATAGGGATAATTACCAATAATTACAAAATCTTCTTCTATAATACAATCTGGAGCTAAGGTTATTAATACATTTTTTACTATCCCTAACGATGTATAATTTGTAGATGCTCCAATAAGTTTATGTTTTTTACTAGTATCAATTTTTAAATCGAACTCTTTATAAATTTCTTCTGGCATAAAAGAAACATTAGCACATGAATCTAAAAGAACTTGTATTATTGAATCATTTATTTTTCCTTCTATACACGCTAAATCCTTAGTATTTTTCAATATTACAAGATCGATATCCATAGGATCATCATTTTCGACTTTTTGTAAATTTTTTAAAGTATTCGAGGAATTAGAGGCTGACCATCGATGACTATCTTTCATTGGTAATAAACTAACAAATCCCAATCGAGCTAATTCCTTCTGAACATAATCATTAACAATTTTCTCAAAATTAATAATTTCTAAAATATTTAAAATATCCGTTTGATTTTTTTTGATATCCTTTTTTAAAACTGGCTTAGGAGTAATTTTGGTAGTAACAACTTTAGAAACTAGTTTTTTCGATATAGAACTTTTAACAGGTATTATAGGGTTAGTTGTTTTTTTTTTCGAACATGTAAAATATTACCACTTTCCTCATCATATACTAAATTAGTAGTATATTCCTCATCAGAATCATTAATATCGAGCTTAGAAAATCCTTCTACTATTGTATCAAGCTTTTTTTCCCATTTGCGTTTTTCAGCTCTTTCCAAAATATTTTTAACCAATTGCTCCATATTTGTTTTTTGTTCGTAACCAGTATATGGCTTACTTGGTTGTAATTCTGAAGTTATTTGAGGAATAACTGGATAATATTCAATAGTTGGCTTTTGCTGGACCGGCTGAGAAATTTTTTCTTGCAAGGTCTGAAGTTGGGTTTGAAAAGTTTGCATAAGATTATCTGTATGTGTCTTAAGTAATTGATCCAATTTCTCTTGTGTAATTTCCTGTGAAGTAACTGGTTTTAATACTACAGGTTCTTGTTGCGACACTGGAGGTAAGGGTACTGGAATTAGATTCGAAGGATCAGAGGTAGACCAGCGACTATCTTGTGAAAACCTCGATTGTTGAACCTTTTTACTGGAAATACTCAAGCGCATCTCGGATTTTCTTTTTTCAAGTCTTTCCAAACTATTAACTAATTCATCTATAGGCCTTTCTGGACCAATTCTATCAGCTTCAAGCTGACTATCTGGTGACATTCCTTTAAATACTTGATCCTCAATAGCTGTTTGTGATAATTTTAATAATTTACCATATTTTTTTACTTTATTATAAAAGACTCGGATTGGATCATTATCTTGATAAAGAGAATTAAATCTTACTTTGAGTCTATCATCTAATATTGTTAGATAATTATTTTTAAAGAAATCAACTGCCTGTCCAATTGTAATTCCAGCCAATACTATAGGTCTATTATTACCTGGATTAGCTATAGGATTATTTTCACTAGTAGGCCTTCCACCAAATAAGCTCCAATCTTGATTAAAAGCTAGTGCTGGAATCCATAAGTTTTGACCATTAACAGCANTCATACCAAATTCCCGCTTCACCTTTAAAACATGCTCGAAAAATACCTAAAGCTTGATCTCCATTTACATTTGGATCAACTCCAATTGCATGAAGATATCCACGAAATAGATGAATAAATGAATCAATATCTTCATCTTCAAGACCCGCAAAAGTTGGTAATCCTAATGCAATATTAGCCATGATGTTATTACTTGTGGTTGTTGTATAACAGGAAGAGGAGGATTTATTTGGAGATTTATTACTCTAAATCGAAACCATTGTATCTGAATTTTAAGTATTGCCATTTGACGATTTAATCTCCTAATATTATTTTGATCTGCTAAAATAATTTGTCGGATATCATGAGTTTTATTTTTCCATTTCTCATATTTAAGAATAAGTCAATCCCGCCAAAACTCGATAAGGACCTTATCATTTTGTAAATTTCTACCATGTCTTCGACAATTTTGCAATTCCCGAGTAATAATTTGATTTCTATTTCTTTGATTCCTCCAAGCAGTTCTTGCTGTATTAAATTCCATATCCAAAATTTGAGCCTGCCTTAAATTGCGAGCTTGCCAGGCAACATGAGTTAATCCTAAGATACGCAACTTTTGTTTTAACTTGTCATATGCAAACTCACTTTCTGTAATATTTTCATGCGCACCTTCCAAAGATTCTCTCAATTGATAATTTTCTTCTCGACATTCATCTAACCTGTCTTGGACTTGCTCATATAATCTGGTTTTCTCATTTATTTCGGATTGAAAAGTCTCATTCTTATCGGTTAAGTCATCAATTTGCTCTTTGAGAGTTTCATTTATTGTACCCAGCTCATTGGTTAACTCCTGTTGATTTAAGTTTATATCCCTTAAATTTATAACTTCTTGTNAACTAATTCATCTATAGGCCTTTCTGGACCAATTCTATCAGCTTCAAGCTGACTATCTGGTGACATTCCTTTAAATACTTGATCCTCAATAGCTGTTTGTGATAATTTTAATAATTTACCATATTTTTTTACTTTATTATAAAAGACTCGGATTGGATCATTATCTTGATAAAGAGAATTAAATCTTACTTTGAGTCTATCATCTAATATTGTTAGATAATTATTTTTAAAGAAATCAACTGCCTGTCCAATTGTAATTCCAGCCAATACTATAGGTCTATTATTACCTGGATTAGCTATAGGATTATTTTCACTAGTAGGCCTTCCACCAAATAAGCTCCAATCTTGATTAAAAGCTAGTGCTGGAATCCATAAGTTTTGACCATTAACAGCAGGTCTTGTTAAAGATCCAGCAGCCGATACTAAAATTGCATTATTTCCACCAGTATTTGCATAAGTATGGGCTTCACTACCAACTCTAAGACTAGCAGTGTTATTTAATTGTGCCATAGATCGACCTCTAATACCTGCTATATTAGCTTGGCCATGATTATTAAACAAGTTATATAATTGCCAATTTTTTCCAAGAATATGTTCATCATACCAAATTCCCGCTTCACCTTTAAAACATGCTCGAAAAATACCTAAAGCTTGATCTCCATTTACATTTGGATCAACTCCAATTGCATGAAGATATCCACGAAATAGATGAATAAATGAATCAATATCTTCATCTTCAAGACCCGCAAAAGTTGGTAATCCTAATGCAATATTAGCCATGATGTTATTACTTGTGGTTGTTGTATAACAGGAAGAGGGGGATTTATTTGGAGATTTATTACTCTAAATCGAAACCATTGTATCTGAATTTTAAGTATTGCCATTTGACGATTTAATCTCCTAATATTATTTTGATCTGCTAAAATAATTTGTCGGATATCATGAGTTTTATTTTTCCATTTCTCATATTTAAGAATAAGTC
>PQFF01000146.1:140350-237850 GCA_003547095.1 Diversispora epigaea
TTATTAAACAAGTTATATAATTGCCAATTTTTTCCAAGAATATGTTCATCATACCAAATTCCCGCTTCACCTTTAAAACATGCTCGAAAAATACCTAAAGCTTGATCTCCATTTACATTTGGATCAACTCCAATTGCATGAAGATATCCACGAAATAGATGAATAAATGAATCAATATCTTCATCTTCAAGACCCGCAAAAGTTGGTAATCCTAATGCAATATTAGCCATGATGTTATTACTTGTGGTTGTTGTATAACAGGAAGAGGAGGATTTATTTGGAGATTTATTACTCTAAATCGAAACCATTGTATCTGAATTTTAAGTATTGCCATTTGACGATTTAATCTCCTAATATTATTTTGATCTGCTAAAATAATTTGTCGGATATCATGAGTTTTATTTTTCCATTTCTCATATTTAAGAATAAGTCAATCCCGCCAAAACTCGATAAGGACCTTATCATTTTGTAAATTTCTACCATGTCTTCGACAATTTTGCAATTCCCGAGTAATAATTTGATTTCTATTTCTTTGATTCCTCCAAGCAGTTCTTGCTGTATTAAATTCCATATCCAAAATTTGAGCCTGCCTTAAATTGCGAGCTTGCCAGGCAACATGAGTTAATCCTAAGATACGCAACTTTTGTTTTAACTTGTCATATGCAAACTCACTTTCTGTAATATTTTCATGCGCACCTTCCAAAGATTCTCTCAATTGATAATTTTCTTCTCGACATTCATCTAACCTGTCTTGGACTTGCTCATATAATCTGGTTTTCTCATTTATTTCGGATTGAAAAGTCTCATTCTTATCGGTTAAGTCATCAATTTGCTCTTTGAGAGTTTCATTTATTGTACCCAGCTCATTGGTTAACTCCTGTTGATTTAAGTTTATATCCCTTAAATTTATAACTTCTTGTCTTAGCTGAGTTACTTTGTTTTCAAAAGTATAACACCCATCTTGTATCTGCGTCAATTTTGCCTCAATCTGGATTTGATAATTGTTAATTTCATTAATTAGGAGATCATTATCCCCTCTAGCAGAATCAGCTAAAAGCTTGATATTTGCTCTTACATCTGTTATTAAGTTGAAAACTGGTGTATTTGTGGATGGTAGGTGTGTCATATATTGCTGTACAATGAGGCTTTGCCTTTCCAATATTATTGTTTCCTGAAGTTTTTGAATTCTATATTTCAGTTTATTTATTTTATTCTCTGTTTCTTCATATATATTTGACAACTGATCTTCTCGAAACAAAATAAATTTCTCTTTTTCATTACAAAGCTTTTCACTATTTTTTAATCGATTTTTAAGACTTTGCAATTCATTTATATCAGTTTCTCTTTGAGATTCAAGATTACTGATTATCCCATAAAGATATTGAATATATTTTTCATAACTTATCATATCTTTTATTGTATCCATTTATAACGAACAAATTATATATTTATATTTAAGCGGAAATATGGAACTTTTCATGTATAATGTTGATGAATATCAACCTTTAGAACAAAGTAATTCATTTGCTCCAATATGGCCTTTTCGAATGGCTATATCTGGAAGTTCAGATTCAGGTAAAACTACTATGATGATAAATCTTCTTATGGGTACTAAAAATGTAAAAGAAGATGGTGAAAGATATATTTCTTGTAATGATGTAGTTTTAATTGGTAAACATTTAGACGAGCCAAAATGGAAACTTGTAGAAAATTTTTATAACACTTTAGCTGAACAGGGAGAAGATGTGTCATTTAAAGCCTTATCGGCCAATGAAATTCCTGATATATTTGAGTTTGATCCAGCTCATTTAACTATTGTAATATTTGAAGATCTTGTAAATGCATCAAAGAAAATCCAAGAACAAATTGCGAATTACTTTACTAATGGTCGACATAGAAATATTAGTTCAGTTTATATAAGTCAAAGATTCTTTGCTATTATTAAAATTATTCGAGAAAATATTAATTATATTTCATTGCATAGAGGTGGTGGTTCTTTATTAGATATTAAAAGAATTATTAGTCAATATACCGAACATTCAAATTCTTTCACATTAGTGATAGATGATCTTACATTAAAAAAGGAATTTATTGTATTTGATTTAAGAAGATCCAGAGATGATCCATTATCAATTCGAGTTCGCTGGGATACTAGTTTTAAATCAATTATAGATCATTCTAGATCAAACTTAGATCATCCTAGATCAAACTTAGATCATCCTAAATCGAACTTAGATCATCCTAGATCAAACTTAGATCATCCTAGATCAAACTTAGATCATCCTAAATCGAACTTAGATCATCCTAGATCAAACTTAGATCATCCTAGATCAAACTTAGATCATTCTAAATCGAACTTAGATCATCCTAGATCAAACTTAGATCATCCTAGATCAAACTTAGATCAAACTGAGATTAATATTTTATCCTCGATAGAAAATAGATCTAGTAAATTTAGTTCCTATGGTCAGAAAGCAATATTAGAAGCAAAGAAAAATGGATTATTAATAGATTTTGCTAAAAATATTCCAATTCCAAAAGAGCGCAAAATTTTATTAGCAGATGAAATTACAGTTAAAAATAGTGATACATGGATTAAATATGTTTTTCAAGAAGCATTTGGAATTAAAAGTAAAGATCTTGGTCCTGAATGGATAAAATTTGCAAATCAAGTATATATGCAGAGCAACGCACAAAGTGCAGTGTCTTCTTCTATAGACAAAAAGAAAACGAGAAAGTCTGAATTTTTATGTTATAAGAAACTTTTAGAATCTCGTCCATTGGATGATAAAAAATATATCAATGGATGTGAAATACTTCTTTGGTTATTTTCTAACAATCACATTGATCGAAATACTTTTCTAATTGGTATCGGGGAATTGTCTCAAATTTAGATAATAACATAGTTACATATACGCATTTATTATTTTCAAAGGAAAATTTATAATAGTTTTGTTTATATTTTTCTAATAATTCATTAGGCCAATAATTATTAATAGTAATTCCATATCTTTCTTCTCTAAGTTTATCAATTTCATGTCTTTTTTCTATAAGTTTATCAACTTTTATATTACAGCGAGTGAGTATTTAGATTCATAATTATTGAAATCAATGTTTCAATTTAATTAATTTAATTCAATATCATATAACAATTCTCTAATCAATTATCATAAACTAATTAATATAAATTATATTACAGCGAGTGAGTATTCAGATTCATAATTATTGAAATCAATGTTCCAATTTAATTAATTTAATTCACTATCATATAACAAACTAATTAATATAAATTATATTACAGCGAGTGAGTATTCAGATTCATAATTATTGAAATCAATGTTCCAATTTAATTAATTTAATTCACTATCATATAACAAACTAATTAATATAAATTATATTACAGCGAGTGAGTATTCAGATTCATAATTATTGAAATCAATGTTCCAATTTAATTAATTTAATTCACTATCATATAACAAACTAATTAATATAAATTATATTACAGCGAGTGAGTATTCAGATTCATAATTATTGAAATCAATGTTCCAATTTAATTAATTTAATTCACTATCATATAACAAACTAATTAATATAAATTATATTACAGCGAGTGAGTATTCAGATTCATAATTATTGAAATCAATGTTCCAATTTAATTAATTTAATTCACTATCATATAACAAACTAATTAATATAAATTATATTACAGCGAGTGAGTATTCAGATTCATAATTATTGAAATCAATGTTCCAATTTAATTAATTTAATTCACTATCATATAACAAACTAATTAATATAAATTATATTACAGCGAGTGAGTATTCAGATTCATAATTATTGAAATCAATGTTCCAATTTAATTAATTTAATTCAATATCATATAACAATTCTCTAATCAATTATCATAAACTAATCAATATAAATTATATTACAGTTTGTGAGTATTTAGATTCATAATTATTGAAATCAATGTTTCAATTTTAATTAATTTAATTCAATATCATATAACAAACTAATTAATATAAATTATATTACAGCGAGTGAGTATTCAGATTCATAATTATTGAAATAAATGTTTCAATTTAATTAATTTAATTCAATATCAAATAATAATTCTTTAATTAATTATCAATAATATTTTTTAGTTGTGGAACATGTAATAAATGTCATCAAAATAATATTGGATTCAATTGGTGCCATCCATGTAATGCCAAACAATTTCAAAATGAATTTGGTAAATAGACAAGTGAAGATAGAGAAATTGATGAATTTATTCAACAGACACAACTAAATGCAAATAAACGTCAAGAAATTATTGAGTGGATTCCATTTGAGAAACTTGAGAATATCACATACCTTACTAAAGGTGGTTTTGGTACAGCATATAAAGCAAAATGGCTCGATGGACCTATTTATTGTTGGAATTATAAAGTAGAAAATTGGGACAGGTCTAAAGGAAAAAGTGTTTGCTTAAAAAGTCGTGATAATTCCACAAATAAATTTGATTTTTTGCAAGAGGTAAATATTTCATATTATTAAAGTTTTACCATACTAACATTATATTTTAAATATATATAAATATATTTTATTTATGCTAATAAATATCTTAGATTAATAATCAACTTAAATTTCGAGGTAAAAATGCAATTGCTATATATGGTATTACTAAAAATCTAACAAAAAATGAACATATGATAGTTATGAAATATGCAGAATATGGTAGTCTTCGAAACATGTTGAATAACAAGCTTGAAAAATTAAATTGGAGAAAAAAACATAATATTTTATTAGAAGTTGTAATGGGACTTACAAATATTCATGAAATGGGTTTAATGCATAAAGATCTCCATTCTGGTAATATAGTTAATCAAAATTTATCTCTAAGTCATATTACTGATTTTGGACTGTGCAAACCAGTTACAGAAAATGATCCAGAAAATATTTATGGTGTAATTCCATACATGGCACCTGAGACATTAAGTCGAGGAGAATACACTAAAGCATCTGACATTTATTCTTTTGGTATGGTTATGTTAGAAGTTCTAACTAGTTATCCACCATATTATAATATTCCACATGATGAAAATCTTGTAATAAAAATTTGCAAAGGGCTTAAACCTGAAATTAAGTGTGAAATTCCTCAATTTCTTAAAGAAATAATGGAAAAATGCTGGAATTTTGAATCTCTTGAACGTCCAACTGCTGAAGAGTTGAGATCTCAACTTAAGAAATATCGTTATGATGATGGTGAAATAAGAAGAGAAGTAAATAACCAAGTTCAAGCAGCAAATAGATCAAACAAGAATTTTATTCAATACGATCCAAATGAAATGCATCCTGAAGCAATATATACAAGTAGACTCATATCTAAACTTACAATTCCTGAATGTGATACATTTGCTGGATATGATACATACAGTAAGTAAGAAATAAATTTTATTTACCTTTTTTTAAAAAAAAATTTTATATTAATTACTTGTGTAGATTCAAGACAACAACTTTTTTCAATTCCTGATAATATAATTGGTAAATTTATTTCTTTAATCATTTTGATTGAAATATTTATAATATTAACCTTACTTAAATTTGTATAGTCAAAGATGAAGAAAATGAAACTCAAGAAACGGAATGTAAATTCAATAGAAATTAATTAATAATTGGTTTAGAATTATTAACATAAATATAAAATTATTTCATTGTTTTTCTTTTCCTTTTGGGGAAAAAAGGAAATTTTTACCTTTTTGGGGGAAGATTTTCGGGTGTTGCTCTTCTCCGGAAAAGGTTAAAATTTCCTTCTATATCATTCAAATCTATAAAAGTAAATTTTTCCCTTTTTCAGANTATATATTTTTCTTCATGAGCAAAATCAAAATTTTCTTTTTTTATTTTTATAATAATACAAATTAATAATATTTACAATAACAATTCCAGTTTTTATAATTAAAATTAAATCTACTAATTCAATAAAATCAATAAAATGAAAAACCATTTAATGATATTAACAAGAAGTCTAGATTTGGGGTGCTTTATGCTTATGGCATTTAATTTAAATAAAAAGATCTAAAAATTGAATGTTTTTAAAAACAATCAATCTTTTATTTGTTCAAAATATTAAAAAATATAAATCATTGAATGTCTGCAAAATTATAACCAAAAGGAAGTCCAAACTAGAGATCTTCCAAACTCTTTCCACAACCACCATCCAAAAAAATGTTCATAAATTATTTTATATAATTTTATTAACAAAATTTTATCACTTTCTTTATTCCACCTGTATTTACAGTAATCTTTCCTCATAATCTCATCAACTTCGCTTTACTTAACATGTTATGGAGTTAGTTATATTAAGAACCTTAACTTCAAATGAGAAACTGAACCAGGTGGTTCGATGTTTTGAAACGGGTGACCTTTCTTTGCTAATGTGGATATAACATGGTCTCATTTTATTTACTCTTGTGGTATCTCTACTTCGGTTATTATGAACAGGCCAGATATGCATTATTGGGCGGAGGCTTGGTAGACATCTGTTGAGTCGTTAGTTAATTTTATGCTAAAAGCCTTATCGAAAAATATGGTTTCTCTTGCCTGGAGGTGGCCATAAAATCTTCCGGGGGGGTCCAGTCAGTTGTCCGCTGGGCTGAGGTATAATTTAAGGGGTATGTTGTAACACCTGCATGAGTGTTATTCTGAAGAAGGAAAAACATATGCAGGGACCGGTTTAATTTAGACATAACGGGAGTTGTGCGATGGGCTGAATATTTTGTGTAACTAAGGAGGGGTAACACTTACATCGAGTTTGTACTATATAAGGTATGGACATGTGAGGACCTTCAAAGTTATGTATCTATGGGCATAAAAAACTTGAATCTTGTGGTAGCTCTTACAGTGTATATTGTGGGATTAATAACCTGGTCGGTTAACAGGTTTAGATATTTTGTGTCACGAGAAACGTTGGTCATGATTTTATTCCAGTTTAATGTTTCGTTGTGTTGGGAATTAGGAAGGAACCAAGGTGTAGGCGTTGAAAAGCGGTTTGGTCTTGAGAGGGTTAGTTGTTGAGGGGCTTGAGTTGGTTGAAGTGTTAGAGGGTTAGTTGCTGGTTGGGTAGTTGTTAGTAATTTTATTTTATATAGTATTTTTACATAGCTTTTGCCTTGTATCGATATCCGGATGGGTTGGGCTGGGGTAAAAGGCCTGGTATGGGAACACTAGCTATGTTCAGATACTATTTTTGGGTTATTTTGCGGGGAACATAAAAGATTTAAAGAATTTTGAGGTTATTTGAAATTAAAACAAATATTGTGGATACAAGTTATATCAAATAACAGTTTTGCTGTATCGATTGGGTACAGTTCCTGGGTTAGGTTTTATGTGGGGTGTTTCATAAAAAGTTCTATCTAATGCCTTATTGATTAGTTTAATCTTTAAGTATTGGATGGAGCCATGGACATCAGTTGCAGGAATTTAACAATTCAGGCAACGATGGGCCGATCCGTGCGATGCATCTTAATTGAATGTATTTCTAGATAGTAATAGTAGGCGCAATTTGCATTTCTCTTTTTTCATAAGTTAGTCTAGTTAAATAAATTAGTAATCTAATTTGTATAGCGTAGCGTTGTGTAAGAGTTTAAAATTTGTATAATAAAGTTTATTATTGCATGGCTCCGTTGGATTAAAAAAAAAAAAAAAAAATAACCAAAAGGAAGTCCAATTTATATGCAATTTCATAATAAATTCTTAATAAATTCTTTTCAAATTATATTTATATACTTCTGATCTGGATTTATATTCTTGATTTTCCAGATGCAGATGTAAAAAGAAATTTATTCAATTTAATTATTTTATTTTAATATAGTAATTTTCAATGCTATGTAAACAATGAATTTCAGGAAACTCATCTGATCATATTTTAATTTAATATTTAATAAATTAATGTGAAATTTTATTAGTTATCCAATACCAATATTGAATATTTAAAACAGCTGATATGTAAAAAATTTCATTTGAATAATTTGTTGAATTTTAAATCTATTTAACCATACTTTCATTCAATAAATATAAAATTATCTCTTGAATACAAATTAAATTAATAAAAATTATACAAATATTTATAATATATTATTTAAAAATAATTAATTGAATTAATATAATTAATCATGAAATGAAAAATGAACAGAATAAAATATATAATTGAAACTTTTAATTTTTAAAAGATTGGTTCATTTACAGATTTTAGAAGATTTAAAAAATTGAAAAGTCTACTGACATAATTGCCTGTGGATATATTTGTCACTAGTTTTTGTATCATGTGTTATTTAATTTTTGAAAATTCTTCTGCTTTTAAAATTCAATCACAATTTCACCAGTATCTTTCAAATCATTATTAATATATTTTTCTACATTTTTTTCAATTAATTATTATCAAGATTCCAGGATAAAAATCAAATCATAATGAATTTTTTAACATAATCCAATATATTTATTAAAATAATCAGTATAATAAATTATACCAAAACTATCTTTTGCCATTTCTTTAACACCTTTTATCATAATATATCCATTCAATTACTTTCCGTGCATCTACATTTAGGTGAATAACTTGAATAAATTTATCTACTGTTTCATCAAATCATTAGCTAAGCAATCAACTGCAGCAATTGTTGATTTAGATAATTACCCACTTCAAATATTTACACATATAATTATTCCATTCACAAATGGACACCAATTAATAATATTAGTGTTTCACCCATCAAGGATATATATATCTGGTGAAATTAATGTAACTGAAACTGTTTTAATATTATTTCAATGACTTGGAAAACTATATATATATAAATAAATAATTTTTTCAAGGCATATACAGTTAATATTTTCTCAGGATTATCAAAAAATTATATCTAAACATAAACAAAGTAAGCAAATATAAATTATCAAATTAGTTTTAAATTATTTTCACAAATTTTAATATATAATTTATGATAGTTTATTATTCTCATACATTTATAAATATTATTACAAAATATTTACTCATATTTTAAGGATGCTGGAGATAATAATTACTACAAGTTTTCTCAATTTACAAAGATGTTTTAATTTCAGAATTGTATTTACTTTCTGTAATTCAAGAATAATTTTTCTTAATTTGAGAAAAATAAAAATTGCAGTGGAATTACAAGGAATCAAAACTATTACATCTATTCCTATTCTATCCAAAAACAAATTTTGGTGAAAGTAGAAGCTATACTTGAACTAGAAGTAACCATTATAGTGAATGTCAAGATTTGGACAATTTATATAATAAAAATATACTTCTGACTCCAAGTCACATTTATCTCATTTGTATGTCAGTAATGTTAGAAAGTAATATTATGCAATTGATTCCCACTTTTTTTTGTATTTTTTCTCATCCATTTATTTTTCATGACTGTATGAATGTTATGTTATGTAATGATTTGTATAGTTGAAAATGAGATAAGATATGTGTAATCAGAGGCAAGTGTAATTTTATTTGTCATGTACCCTCACATTGGACTGGCTAGTAATTCTTCTGACCTTAACCCATAGAAAGCATCTGGAAATTGTTAAAGGACAATATTCAGAATCAAAAATTTTCCAAAAACTATAGATAAAGAGTGATCAAAATTTAATGGATCAATTCTTAGGAAGGTTGTGGACTCAATTCTACAAATAATTGAAATAGTATTGGATGCAAAGAGAGGCCAACTAAATATTAGATATAAATTATGTAGATTTTTATTTTAATAAAAAATATGGTATTACTTTCTAACACAACTGTAAAATAATTGATTATTGCACTAATATATTTAACACTGTTGAATGTATAGCAGTTTAATGCATAAAATTGAAGCAATTAATAATAAGCAAAATTAAATCTAAATAATTTAAATGGGTTAATATTTAATATAAATCATCCCTCTAACAAATAATTTAAAAAGTTATTTATTAATGATAAACTTTGATACTATCTAATATTTACTCAGATATAAAATGTTTTCTAAATCAAATGTTAGCATAATGATCATTTTCAAAATTATTGATGCAAAAATTTTGTATCAATGTACTAAATATTCATTGATGTTTAATGATAGAATTAATATGAAATTGTATCTCTTTATAGTTTCAAATTACAAAATTAATTTAATATTCATCAAATTTCAAAACTTAAATGAAATTTTCTGCATATATTCTGTTTTTAAATATTCAGTATAGTATCAGCCTTCAAAACTTTAGATTTTCACATTAATATTCATTAAAATACTATTAATTTGAGAAATTCATGCATGAATGGATCAAATAAATAAAGATCAAATGCTAAAATTTAATAATTGATCAAAAATTCTATTTGACAAAATCAAGAATATAAATATTTTGATGCATGTATACATGTTTATCTAAAAATTCATTATGAAATTGCAATAATTTATTTTCTTTAATTTTGGACAAGTACAAAGAGTGCATTTAATAAGTATTGGAGATTTCTTAAACATAATCTTTCAAAAGAAGGATATTAGAAGATATGGTTAAAAAATTCAATTTTTTTTTATTTTTTTTTGTTTAAATTAAATTAAATATTATAAACAAAAAGCGCCCCCAACCTAGACCACTTGTTATTTAATATGAATTATTTATTATTTTATTTTATTACATTTTATATTTTTATTATTTTATTTGATCACTGAAATTATAGAGTATAGTTTTTTAAATTAAAGCAGATCAGTATGTAATCATTTAAAATAAATCATTATTATCTTGATATTTCAAAATGTAAATATTTGTAATTGTTTATTATTTGTGTTTATGCAATCTATAAACTGTATAAATCCATGTGAGTTGATTTTTTTAACTTTTATAATTGGTCATAACCAAATGAGACGGTTAATTGAAAATAAAGTGTTATTTATTATATTTTCACTATATAAACTTCATATATGCAGTGTTGTCTTGAGGTATGGGGATGGGACATCCTGGGACATGTCCTATTATTCTTGCCTCGTGACATGGGACAAAAAATATATATATTTCAAGTATTACATGATTATAGGCATCAAGAGCAATATTTTTATCAAATAACTATAGAAACAACATCAAAAAAAGGTAGGCAATGATTAACCATCTTATTTTTTTTATTATTATTATTTATAATTTTTGAATGGATTGAATAAAAAAGAATCCTTTTACTTTCTGTGTTTTAAAAAAACAAAGTATTATTCAGCTAGACATTTTTCTGAAAACTTTTTTTTTACTTATTACAAAAACTCATTGATATAGATATTGTCATGTCATGTAATTTAAAGAATATTGTATGCAAGAGGTTAAAATTTGGTCTAGTGGAAATATTCACATTTAAATGGTAACGTTATCAAAGAATCTCAAATCAATGAAAGATACAATTATAATAGATGATTTTTCAAAGATAACCAACAGATAGTAAACACAATCCCATATATTTTTCCAAATTAAAAAAATGGTATGGATACAATGAATTCTATACCTGGGTATTTAAAGACGTAAGTTTCCTTATATTTAGATCATGTGTAATTACTTATGAATTTTCAAAATTTTTATTAAATGTTCAAATCTATAGATTCAAATTTATTAATTTCTTCTGATGTCAGCAATTATGATATTGATTCTAAAGAATTATTGAATGCAGAAAAAATTATTTTATTTTTTTTTTGATAATTGACAGTGTAGAAAAATTATTTGTTTAACACAATAAAAACTGAAGCTGCATATGTACAATATTAAATTTCAATGATGTGCATCAAATTAACATATTTACCTATTTCAATAAAGAACCTGAAAATTTTATATTTTTTGTTCACGATAAACATTTTTTCAGTGACTTGTCAGATGATGTTATTAGTTTGTGGCAACGAGATTTCAATGATTAAAAAAAAAAAAATTAATTAAAAAATAATGACATGACTTGCAATAAAATTTTATTATAAAAAATTTATTCTAAATAAATCAACCCAAAAATGAATCAATTAGGGAAAATAATATAAATCAAAAGTTTGAATGAATATGGAAAGAAAATAAGTGATGTGTTTTATTTATTATTATTAATTATTATTATTTAATTATATATTAAATTATATTTAATATTTAAATAATTGAGGGAGTAGATATAATAAATGATCAAGTGAATAAATATTATAAATATTGAATTGGATTTNTTGTTTAACACAATAAAAACTGAAGCTGCATATGTACAATATTAAATTTCAATGATGTGCATCAAATTAACATATTTACCTATTTCAATAAAGAACCTGAAAATTTTATATTTTTTGTTCACGATAAACATTTTTTCAGTGACTTGTCAGATGATGTTATTAGTTTGTGGCAACGAGATTTCAATGATTAAAAAAAAAAAAATTAATTAAAAAATAATGACATGACTTGCAATAAAATTTTATTATAAAAAATTTATTCTAAATAAATCAACCCAAAAATGAATCAATTAGGGAAAATAATATAAATCAAAAGTTTGAATGAATATGGAAAGAAAATAAGTGATGTGTTTTATTTATTATTATTAATTATTATTATTTAATTATATATTAAATTATATTTAATATTTAAATAATTGAGGGAGTAGATATAATAAATGATCAAGTGAATAAATATTATAAATATTGAATTGGATTTCTATACAAGAGCCAGAAATTATAAAGATTAAATGGGGAAATCAAAATCATCAGATTTTCTCTTTATAAAAGTGGACGATTTGATTTAATATTAATAATGAGATTTTCTTTGAAAACCATTTATGATAGAAATAATTATAATAGCAATAAAAACAACAATAATAATCGGACAGGAAGATGAGATGATGAAAGAAAACAAAACTGAGATGAATAAGATTAAAGACATCAAAGAAATGATTAATTGAAAATCAATTTCAAAATTTATCAGAATATTTTAATAATTAAGTTTATCGTCACTTAAAAATTCATTGAAATTTTTTCGATCAAACGAAATACATGAATCCATCCAATTATTGAAAAAGGAACAAGAATTAAAGATAGATTTGGGTAATATTTTAAGATTTGACTTTATTTTTATTTATTTTTTTATTCTATTTATTATTTATTAAAACTCAAAAAAAATTAAGGAAATGTGAATTATGCTTAAATCTGATCTTTCCAATTCGGTATTTATTCAATATGAATAATAATAACAGTTTAGATATTAAACCTTACCCTATCTGAAATTATTTATTTTTAGGACGAGAAAGAGAGATTTTAGAATTTACAAACCACCACCGCTGATCTGATCTGATTTTATTTATTATTTTTATTTATTTTTTTTATGATATTAATTTTATTTTATTTTTCTTACAGGTGTGAGAACGGACAATAATTATTCGTCATCAAGAATACAATCATCAAAAATACCAGAAGCACCACCATTAAATATGTTTATCAAATAACTGATTTTATAAAAATGAAGAAGTTTCATCATCAAATTCCTATGATGACAACAGAAACTATACTAACACAAACACCTTCGATAATTCAAGACCACCAACACCATAAATACAATTAAATAATAATTATAAACATTATTATTACTATCGAAGTATTACAATTATATTATACGGATTACGTAATAATGATGATGTATTAAATTATTGTAATATTGTTATCACTTTTGTGGCATTATTATCATATCATTATGCTGCAAGTATTAATATTATTTTGTTGTAATTGTCGCGATTGTGATGGCTTTTTTGTTGTTGTTGAAATTACTGATAAATATTACATTACATTATGAGATAAAAGAAGTTATAACCATTTTCGTTCAATTCATGATAATGTTTTATTTTGTTGAAGAAATTTTCATTTTTCATATATCGTAAAAATATTGCATATTCCATTGTCATTTGAATTTGAGTTCTACCCAAAATCATGAAATTGCATATAAATCTGGTTTGTAATTTTGTAAATAAATATCGTATGCTTCCGACCTAGACCTCTTGTTTTCTACTAAAAATAATATTTTATTTATTTTATTTATATATATAGACATTTAAATTTATAATTTGATACAAATTTCAAAATATAAATTTAAAACTATTAAGTATATTTGATATTTAAAATAAAAGTAATATTAAATTCTACTAAAAATAATATTTTATTATGTATATATAAATTTAAAATTAAATACAGATGTATCTAAAACTATTAAATATATTCGAAACAAAAATATATATAAATAGAAATGGAATAAGAATAGAAAAGAGTAAAATAAAAGTAAAAATTAAAATTAAACAAGTGGTCTAGGTTAGGGGCGCTTTTTGTTTATGATATTTAATTTAATTTAAACAAAAAAATTGAATTTTTTAAAATATGTATAACCATATCTTCTAATATCCTTCTTTTAAAAGATTATGTTTAAGAAATCTCCAATACTTATTGAATGCACTCTTTGTACTTGTCCAAAATTAAAGATTTAAATTATTACAATTTCATGATGAATTTTTAGATAAATATGTATACATGCATCAAAAGATTTATATTCTTGATTTTGTCAAATAGAATTTTTGATTAATTATTTAATTTTAGCATTTGATCTTTATTTATTTGATCCATTCATGCATGAATTTCTCAAATTAATAGTATTTTAATGAATATTAATGTGAAAATCTAAAGTTTTGAAGGCTGATACTGTACTGAATATTTAAAAACAGAATATATGCAGAAAATTTCATTTAAGTCTTGAAAATTTGATGAATATTAAATTAATTTTGTAATTTAAAATTATGAAGAGATANTTTTTTTTTGTTTCAACCATTTTACAGTTTTATTTGTGATTTGGATTGGAGAATCATCCTGTTGAAACACCATATGATTTATCTAATTGGAGGTACATGACAAATAAAGTTACACTTGCTTCTGACTACTCATATCTTATCTCATTTTTAACCATACAAATCATTAACTAACATTCATACAGTCATGAAAAATAAATGGATGAGAAAAAACACAAAAAAAAGTGGGAATCAGTTGCATAATATTACTTTCTGATATTACTGACATACAAATGAGATAAATGTGACTTGGAGTTAGAAGTATATTTTTATTATTTTATATAAATTGACATTTGGATTCCAAATCTTGACATTCACTATAATGGAATTATTATTATTACTCCTAGTTCAAGTATTGCTTCTACTTTCACCAAAATTTGTATTGGATAGAATAGGAATAGATGTAATAGGTTTGATTTCTTGTATTTCCACTGCAATTTTTATTTTTCTCAAATTATAGAAAGCAAATACAATTCTAAAATTAAAACATCTTTGTAAATATTTTGTAATAATATTTTATAAATGTTTGAGAATAATAAACTATCATATATTAATATTCATGAAAATAATTTGCTAATTTATATTTGATTTGCTTACTTTGTTTATGTTTAGGTGTAATTTTTTTGATAATTCTGAGAAAATATTAGCTGTATATTCAGCACTTTTCCTTGAAAAAATTATTTATATATAGTTCCAAGTCATTGAAATAATATTTGTAGTATCCTATTATATAATTAAAACAGTTTCCGTTACATTAATTTCACCAGATATATATCCTTTATGGGAGAAACATTAATATTATTAATTGGTGTCCATTTTTGAATGGAATAATTATATGTGTAAATATTTGAAGTAGATAATTATCTAAATTAACAATTGCTGCAGTTGATTGCTTAGCTAATGATTTGATGAAACAGTAGATAAATTTATTCAAGTTGCTCAACTATATGTAGATGTATGGAAAGTAATAGAATTGATATATTATGATAAAAGGTGTTAAAGAAATGGCAAAAGATAGTTTTGGTATGATTTATTATGCTGAATATTTTAATAAATATATTGGATTATGTAAAAAATTCATTATGATTTGATTTTCATCCTGGACATCTAATTTTAATCTAGATAATAATTAATTGAAAAAAATACATTAATAATGATTTGAAAGATACTGGTGAAATTGTGATTGAATTTTAAAAGCAAAAGAATTTTCAAAAATTAAACAACAAATGATACAAAAACTAATAACAAATCTATCCACAGTATGCCTGCCAGTAGACTTTTCAATTTTTTGAATCTTCTAAAATCTGTAAATGAACCAATCTTGAAGAATTAAAAGTTTCAATTATATATTTTATTCTGTTCATTTTTCATTTTATGATTATTTATATTAATTCAATTAATTATTTTTAAATAATATATTATAAATATTTGTATAAATTCTATTAATTTAATTTGTATTCAAGAGATAATTTTATATTTATTGAATAAAAGTATATATTGTTAAATAGATTTAAAATTCAACAAACTATTCAAATGAAATTTTTTACATATCTGCTGTTTTAAATATTAAATATTGGTANTTTGATTTTCATCCTGGACATCTAATTTTAATCTAGATAATAATTAATTGAAAAAAATACATTAATAATGATTTGAAAGATACTGGTGAAATTGTGATTGAATTTTAAAAGCAAAAGAATTTTCAAAAATTAAACAACAAATGATACAAAAACTAATAACAAATCTATCCACAGTATGCCTGCCAGTAGACTTTTCAATTTTTTAAATCTTCTAAAATCTGTAAATGAACCAATCTTGAAGAATTAAAAGTTTCAATTATATATTTTATTCTGTTCATTTTTCATTTTATGATTATTTATATTAATTCAATTAATTATTTTTAAATAATATATTATAAATATTTGTATAAATTCTATTAATTTAATTTGTATTCAAGAGATAATTTTATATTTATTGAATAAAAGTATATATTGTTAAATAGATTTAAAATTCAACAAACTATTCAAATGAAATTTTTTACATATCTGCTGTTTTAAATATTAAATATTGGTAATGGATAATTAATGAAAGTTGTAATCAGCCTTTAGAACTTTCTCATAAGATTTCACATTAATTCATTAAATATTAAATTAAAATATGATCAGATGAGTTTCCAGAAATTCATTGTTTACATATTTGTAGCATTGAAGATTACTAAATTAAAATAAAATAATTAAATTGATTAAATTTCTTTTTCCATCTGCATCTGGAAAATCAAGAATATAAATCTTCAGATCAGAAGTATATAAATATAATTTGAAAAGAATTTATATATTTATATAACATAAAAANTTGGACTTCCTTTTAGTTCAATAATTTATATTTTTTAATCTTTCGGACAAAAAAAGATTGATTGTTTTTAAAAACATTCAATTTTTTAAATTAAATGCCATAAGCATAAAGCACCCAAATCTAGACCTCTTGTTAATATCATTAAATAGTTTTTCATTTTATTGCATTAGTAGATTTTAATTTTAATTATAAAAACTGAAATTGTTATTAATTTTTTTTCAGTATAATTAAAAAAATAAAAAAAGAAAATTTTAATTTCACTCCTGAAAAAAATAATATATATCAAGATGTTAACAATAATATCTTATTGCAATCTTATAGGATAAAATTATAAGGAAGTGAAATAGGATAGTAATAGAGGGTGATAAGTAGAAGATATTAATAAAAAGCAAAAAAAAAATAATTTCGTCTCCGCGATCTGCGCTACGTTCCGCGAGACGAAATTTTTTTTTTAATATTATTAGTTATCAGTTGATAGTTTTTATTGATAGATTTTAATTTTAATTTAAAAGAATCTAATAATATTAAAATTTATAATTTTGTTTTCGCGATCTGTGCTACGTTCTGCGAGAGATGAAAAAATAATTTCGTTTCCGCGATCTGCGCTACGTTCCGCGAGAGACGAAATTATAAAATTTAATATTATTAGATTCTTTTAATAGTTTTTATTAGTAAATTTTAATTTTAATTATAAAAACTGGAATTTTTATTATAAAATTTTTTTTTCAATGTTATCAAATAAAATTAGAGATTTTAAAAAGACATACATTAAGATATTAACAATAATATCTTATTACAATTTTGAAGGATGATATTATAGGGAAGTAAAATAGGATAGTGATGGAAGATGAAGGATAGATAGAAGATTCTTCACATCACAGATATTATAAATAAAAATTGAGAATTTTAAATAAATTTTAGAAGTGGCAATCATTTACAAAAAGAGTAAAAATTTCCTTCTATATCATTCAAATCCATAAAAGTAAATTTTTCCCTTTTTCGGATTTGATTTTCACTCTTCTCTGAAAAAGGGAAAAATTTACTTTTATGGATTCCGATGATATAGAAGGAAATTTTAACCTTTTCCGGAGAAGAGCAGCACACGAAAATCTTCCCCCAAAAAGGTAAAAATTTCCTTTTTTTCCTAAAAGGAAAAGAAAAACAATGAAATAATTTTATATTTATGTTAAATAGGAGTAAAAATGGAAGGAAAAATTAACAATGGTCACTTAAATAAGAAAACATGGTTATCATAACAATCTAGAATTATTTAATTTTTTACAAACACAGCCAGATAATAGCCACTTCTTAATTTAAAAAAATTATGATAATCATTTGATATTTTTACATTCTCTACATAGAGAATTATTCACTTTAACACCACACCAAAATTTTCAAAACTAAGACACATTATCAGATGATCTAATTTTCAACTCTTAACAGGATGAAAAGGTTGTTTATATTGCCAAAATTTGAAAAAAAAATAGTCATTTGCACGAATGCCTAATATAAATTTTTGAATTTATTTATAATTATTAAACAGTACATGAATCAACAGCACCTGTCCAGTTTTTAAATATTTGCACCTTTCACATGTGTATATTTAAATCAAATTGAGCGAATAATTAATAATTGAATTCTAGAGAATAATTTTTGAATATTCGGTGTTTAACTGTTGATATTAAATTTAATTTGCAAGAAAAATTCTAAAAACTTCACAAAAGATGCTACTTATTCTTGGCTATAAGATTAATTATTGACATACTTGATAGTTTATTAGTAAAAAATAAACTTTTATGTGTAGTAGCTTTTTCTAAAATTCATAAAAAATGGTACGTACATTTTAAATTTTAATTTTATAATCAAAAAAAAATAATACACTTACCATTGTTATTGCAACAAGAACTTTTCGCATTTAATTTCTCAAGAATCAAATCTAATAAGCTTTTATATTTTTAGATCTCCTATCTACATGCTGATCATCTGATTCTTCTCATTATTTTTTTTTCTTCCATAAAATAGATGAGGTGAAGTAGTATATCTGGTATTTGAGTTTGCATGAGAAGATTCTTTTATATCCTCTAACTCATTAATGAAATGACTTTTTCATATTCTTCTAGCAAATCTTGAAACATTTATTATTGTTTCGTCGACTCATTATTTCAGTCAATAAGTACAATTGTTTTTATTTTCTTAATTAAATTTATTAATTTTACTTGTACCATATGTTTATATAAAAGAATGAAGAAGAGAGTGAATGAAAGGAGAGTGATCGAAAAATAAATAAATAGAAAGGTAACGAATGAAAATGAGAAATAATTATTTATATATTTAGAATGTATAAATAGACTTTTATTTTTTAATTATTAAAAAAAAATAGTCTTATTTAAAACTATGAATTTAAATAGTTTATAAAACTTCATTATCAATTAAATAATTATTTTATTTTTTTTACAAATAATATCGAAATTCATAGCTTTTTTTTTATTTAATATATAGAACTCAATTATGCCTCATTAACAAAGGTCGTTATTTGTAATTGTTCTAAATGTAAAAACAAAGATTCAGCAAATAAAAATAACGAAATTTACCTTTAGATAAAGATGATATAAATGAAAATTAGTAATTATTTATTTTGAAGAATTTATTGATTTTATTTTTATTTTTTTATTTTTTTATTTTTTATTTTTATTTTTTATTTTTTATTTTTTATTTTTTTATTATATTTTTATTTTTTTATTTTTATTTTTATTTTTTTATATTTGAAAAAATTTTTCTGCGAAAATTCAGAAGTAAACAAAGTTTTGATGATTACATTAATGAGGTTACTGAGACATATTCTGATGAAAATAGAGAAAATACTGGTATAGATTGTTTGACAGCTTTCAATTTCTTGATAAATTAGAAATTTTATATTGGATAAAATTCTTACAAATATTTTTTGTAGCTTCACGAATCAACGTTTAATTTGGATTACCAGTGAGTGGATTTCTTCGGCTTTCTCGTAATTATTTCTGAAAACATTAGAAATCATTTAATCAACAATGGCTTTATATCACGAATTCGTAGTAATGTAAAGAGAATATCTCGGTGAAAAACGAAAATGGTTATCGACAAAAATGTTACTGCAATTGTAAAGAATTTTCTAGAGAATTATGCCGAAGTTCAGGACTGCCAAGTTCAGGAAGGAATTTCAATCGAGTAATCCAATCGTTCGCATTCTTACCAGCAGAAGCGGGTTATAAATTTGTCTATCACATGTTTTGAAGGAAACAGCATGAAACATTTTATCAGCTATAGAACCTATTAACACCTCACATTCAAATCATAAGCCAAGAACGGATTTATGTGATGTGATACTTGTCAACATTTTCGGAATGGCTTGCAGTACAACGCTCACAAGGGTGACGAGGTTTAGACAGTACAATGAAATAATTATAACAAAAATACGAAACTTGCAGAAAATTGGTAAATCAGAATTATATGGTGGAAGGCAAAATAAAATATTTTAGCAGTGATGCTACTTCTCATTACAGTTATGATTGAGCATCGCATTCTAAAGTAAAATAAGTAAAATCTATTATCTTAGCTCGGGTAAAGTACATTTATTTGGTATTTAAGATTAGTAGTACGCAAACAACTTTAATCATCAGAAAGGGTCCAAATGGAACGCTGAGTGTTGTTTTCGATAGACAAAGGTGAAAAGCATTTATTACATACGATAATACAGGACAGGTTGACAGAATAAAAACAAAACAACTGTTTGATTTATTTTTATTTGGTAATTATTACAAAAGTATTTAAATTTTATGGTACCAGGGCATAATTTGATGAAAGCTTTGAGTTGATCAAAAAAAAAATATATCACGCATTTATTTATTCGGTAAAAATAATTATTTTATTTATATTTTTTTTCTGAGTTTGGTATCTAGAAAAAAAACAAGTGTAGATTGGTAAGAAGATAGACTATCTAATATTAAAAATAAATATATATGAACCGATATCAATTGTCTTTACTACTTCATCAAACGGCACAAATTAGAATCACTTACGCCCTGTGATGAATGCGTATTACATCATCGGCAGCTATAATTCACATCTTTTTAGAAAAACGAATTCATTTTGAGAAAGAACTTTATGGTATTAGGATTCAAAGTTGATGGCTGTGAAGGACCAGAAAAAGAAAAAATAGCTCCGGGAAAATACGAAAAAAAAACGAGAAGTAAAAGGGAAAATAAGATTAAAAATTATAATGCTGGTTCACAAAATTTCTATGCATCTCCAGAGTTCAAAGTTCCTTTTTTTTGTATCGCTGAAGAATTGCTCTTTGCTTTAAAAGACTACTTTATTGGTGAACAGGTGATTATTGGTTTGTTCTTAAAAAAGATTTGATTCAGAAGGTAAATAAAGAAATTGATAAAATCCTTGTTAATTTTCCACAATGAAAATGCTAATTAAAGAATTTGTTAGATCGTCATTATTGATGGAAAAGAGGTTTTTTCAAACCTAAAATGAAAAATTACACCATCTCGCTGAGGAAAATCATTCTGATTTTGATGTGCATATGACAACTCGGGTAAACTTTCCAGCGGACAAAATTTATGTTTTGCCAGATTATAAATATAGCTTTGCCTAATGTTTATCATGTCAAAGATGATATTAGAAACTTGAAAGAAGGCGATTTTGTCAAAGCAGCGCAAAGCGAGTTACTGCAGTCTGACCACTATATAGTCGTGACTATAAAAACTCTGTGATTATTGAGAGGTTTTCTTGCATAGTATTAATAGGTACTGGGTTTATAAAAAGGATGAATATAAAAGGTTTTTATATGATGTGACTATAGAGAGGTCAATCTGTAATTCAGATAAAAACATGTTCCGAAAGAAAAGGTAATAAGCGATGGCGATGCTTTGGAATTTATTGCTCCGCTCGTTATCTTTGGAATTTATTTAATGATTAAAAGAATAAAGAATAAGAAACAACGGAAGGTCAGTAATGTGGCGTTTAGCAATTTTGAAACCCTTCCGTAGCGTTACGTCCATACAATATCAACGACATCTATATTATTTATCTATTACGTAATCTTCAAAATCTCCCAATATTATTTTCATTATGTTAATAATATTATTTTATACGTCTACAATCTCTCGTGATGTCATGACGCTTAAACGATTCCTGGAAAACCATTTGAAGCAATGAGAGGATTTCGTGTTACTATTATTGATGGTTTGAAGGTCAAAGTTTCATAAATTTTTTAAATTAAGTAATTTTTTTATTCATTTTTTTAATTCCTTGTTTTCTTATCTATGAAACAGTTTATATTTATTTTTTGGAGGTACGTTTATATATTAAATCAAATTTGTTAACATTTCTTTTTTGTATTCTAGCATTAAATAATTTTTCTATAAAATATAAATAAACTAAAAATAATTATGATTTTTGAATATTGGAATAAATCGTGAGTATTTATATTTGTGATTATTAAATCAATGTTCATCACTTTCTAATTAATTCAATTGTGTTCACAGTTCGTGAGTATTTTTTAAAATCAAAACTTCAATCAATTTTACATTGCGTGAACATTGAGTATTCAGATTCATAATTATTAAAATTATTAAATAATAAATAATAAATAATATTCTTATTTACTCTAATTTTCAACTTGTAGATGACGGCCTAAAATCTCCATATATTACCTACTTCAATCATCAAAATTCAGCTGACTTTAATCCTCAACTTGGGAACACATCAAACTCTCCTAACACTATTTACTATGGTGTTCAACATTTGAATATATTGCCTACTCTAATCTTCAACTTACTCAAATCTGTCAAGATATTCAAGTCCTCAACTTGTGAATATGGATCAAAACTCTAATAATTGTGTGTATAAATATTACAGTAAGTAAGTAAATGGATTCACATTTTTTAGGTCAATGTTTTAAATGATTTAAATGATTTGAAATTTAATATGTATAATTCTAGAGAACATAAGTTAGATGAAGAGAAAACATTTGCAAAGAATTAAATAGTGATGATCAGCGTAATTTTGAGGATTTTGATCATTGCTTGAAATCAGTTGATGATGAACAGGTGAGCTTTCGATTAAATTAATAAGGAACGCTTCCAATAGAAGTTCAAATTATCCTTTTTTTAATAAATTATAATAATGATTATAATGATCATGATCATAAATGAGTCTCATCTAAATTAACTGCAAAAGTTCCTGATGTGGATTCTCAAAATTTCATTGTTTTTTCTCATATCATTTATTGTTATTACGTTTGTTTGTTCTGTGTATTATTGATTGAGTGGTATTTTTAATATTTTCTCCAGTTAAAGTTTCTAAAAAATATATATGGAAGGTAACATTATATGTATACATGTTTTAAATGGCAACTGCGAATATATTCAAGAAATTTGTCGTAAAATTGATTTAGCACACATAAATATCAGATCAGAAAAGGAAATAATTGTCATCAAACAATGATATTTTCGGAATTAAATAATGTTCAATAACAAATATTTCTTTTATTTCCCATGTCTCAAAAAATAGAAAAATAATGTATTGTCCTGCAGGTCATTCTTCGGAAGATTGAAATTTATTCGGTCAGGTGGAAGATGTGCTTTGTGCACTAAATAACAGTTTATCCAAGAATTTAAAACTTGGTCTAGTATTGATAAGATTATACAAGAATCTCAAATAAATGACATGTACGATAATAATTTTCAAAATATTGAACATATATCAGATGGTGATCGTGAATCTTTGTATTCTGCCGCCGAATTAAAAAATGGAATAAAATGGAAACGTAATTTTATCAAACAGGATTGGAGATATCGTTTAACAGGTTACAAAGTTGCTTTGAAAGAAATAAAAGAGGATATAGTTGAATTTCTTAAAGTGGTATGCTTCTTTATATTTAAAATATAAGTTATTGATATTTTGTAATTAATTAATATTTTTAATATTAAGATAAAGACTGTTAAATCTAATGAGTCTATTTCTATATATATATTATGGAATTTCAAAAAATCTTTCTACACAAAACTTATGGATTCATTTGATGATGATTTACATAATTTTTTAACCAAAACTTTTTGGGATTTAGTGTGGGAAACAAAATTAGACATATTATTATCAATAGCATGAGGTCTTACAGGTTACATGCAAAAGACTGACTTTCATAGCGGAAATACTTTGATAGAAAATAATTCAATTTTGGTGATTTTGGCAGTTTATTAAGAATAGATATCGGTTCATATATAAAATTCAATTTAATTTTAAACTCCGGTAACAAAAATAACTAGATTTCAGAATCAATTCATATATTCCACCTGAGATGTTAAGAAGACAAGTGAGAGTGATATTTATAGTTTTGATGGAATTATGTATGAAATAGTTACTGCACAACGACCATTTGCTGACCAAGCACATGATACTTATTTGATGATAGATATATGTAATGGTGTAAGACCAAAGGTTCCTGATTTTATGTTAAATTGGATTCCAGAATGGTATTTAGACTTGATGTAGCGATGTTGGAGCGATGATTCTGCCAAACGTCCAACTTCTATTGAATTATTTAATTTTTTTCGTGAAATAACAGATGATAATGTGGTAGATAATAATGTTAAGCGGCAACTTGAAATTTCTGTTGAAAATGAAAAAAAAAAACACATCAAAATCTCAAAAGCAAGAATTGTTATTATTTTCAGATTCAAATAAGTTACATTCACAATCATGTTACATTAACCGATATATTCATACTCTTCACGGATTGCATGATTTATTGGAAGAAATAAAATCAGGAAAATCTTCAGGTGTATTCTTAGAACGATTTCAATAATTTTATTTTAATGAATGATCAATTACAAATTGATTAAATTAATTAAATTTTTAAATTTATAGATCCTAATTTATTAATAAAGTCCAATGAATCAACTACTTCAAGTGTCAATCCTCATAATATTGATGGAGAAGATCAGCCTGAGATTGGGTTATAATTCCCAAAAAATTTAAAGAACGGGTTAATTTGGATAAGAAAAAGTTTTAAAAAATAATAATAACAAGAAATGGAAAAGTTCTGAAAATTCAAATCAATCTTATTTTATTTTTTAAATCATCAGAGTTAATTTTCTAAATTATAATTTATTAATTTAAAAAAATATTTAGAGTGCACAATACTTTGCTAAAATTTTTTTTTACTGTTGTATTACTCTGAATTATGCTTAAAGGTTTACGAAATACAATTTTTTCATTATTTTAATTATTTTATCAAAAATGAATTAACGACACTATTATTGTGAAGCACATATTTTATTATTATTTTTTGTAATCAAGTTCTGAACTGAATATTTGTGTCAAAAATTAAATTGTTAAAGGAATGTGAGGTGCCTTCGAAGGTAAGTACTTCATTTTTTGGCACTGCAAGAAGATAGGGAAAATGTTCTACTTTTATTTGTTCTTTATTTAGCGCATGAAGAAATGAAGAAATAAATAAAAATGGATAAAATAATGTATATATTTAATTTGATACTATTTACACAAAAATTGATGCTTTCTCTCTAAGAAAGGTAAGATTTTTATTACAGCGAACTTATTCTTTGCACCGATTTTCTATTAAAAGCGGGGATATCTCGGAGGTATATTGATCATTATCAAAATAAAATAGCTTGGGTGTTGAAACATGATTACCACTAACGTTTTCTTTAAATTTTTAGGAAATATTAGAGAACAATAATTTTTCTGTTCGACTTTGAATTTCCTATCCTCATAAATCGGTTTTAACTCTTTAGAACAATATCATAAAAATTGAACTTAATTGATTCATTGGCTTTATAGATTAGGATCTATAAATTTAAAAATTCAAAAAATTTAAAATTATGTAATCAATCATTTTTAAATAAAGTTATTGAAGAATATACCTGAAGATTTCCCTGATTTTAGTTCTTCCAATATATCATGCAATCCATGAAGAGTATGAATATATCGGTTAATGTGAAGTAACTTATTTGAATCTGACAATAATAACAATTCTTGCTTTCGAGATTTTGATGTGTTTTTTTGATTTTCATCAGCAATTTTAAGCTGTTATATCCCAAAATAAATAAACTAATTCAACACAAGTTGGACGTTCAAAAGGATCATCATTCCAACATCGATACATCAAGTCTAAATACCATTTTGGAATCCAATTTAACATAAAATGGTCTTACACCATTGCATATATCTATCATCAAATAAGTATCATGTGCTTGATCAGCAAATGGTCGTTGTGCAGTAACTAATTCATACATAATTCCACCGAAACTATAAATATCACCCTTTCTTGTAAATTCATTTCCTCTTAATACCTCAGGTGGAATATATGGAATTGGTCCAAATAAAACATTTTCTGGATTGCATAAACTTAAATCTATTTTTAATAAAACGTCGGAATCTCTGATATTGAAATGCTCTATCAAAATATTTCCACAATGAAGTTTAAAATGAACTGAATATTTTTCATGAAAGCTTTTAAGACCCAATGCTGTTGATGCCAATATATTTATTTTTGCTTGCCAACTTAAATCCCAAAAAGTATGGTTAAAAAATTATGTAAATTCTCATCAAATAATTTCATAACAATAATGTAGTTTTGTGTGGAAGGATTTTTTGAAATTCCATAATAATCAGCAGAGAATTCAAATTGATTAACCTTAATATAAAAATATTAAAAGACAAATTAATAAATTACAAAAGATTAATAACTTATATTTTAAATAACAAGAAACCCACCACTTTAAGAAATTCCATATTACATCTAGAATCTTTTATTTCTTTCAAAGCAACCTTTTCGCCTATTAAATAATATTTCCAATCCTGTTCGATAAAATTTCAATCCGCTTTTATTCCATTTTCTAATTTGGCAGAATACACTGATCCGTGGACATCATCTGCTATATGTTCGATATTTTGAAAATTATCATAAGGTATCCATTGTAACTTACCGCGAATATTATTTAATTGAGATGTATAATATTATCAATGTTAACATTCCCACTAGACCAAGTTTTAAATTCTCGGCTAAAATGATTTTTAGTACACAAAGAACATCTTCCATCTTTATAAATCAAGTTTTGAATATAAGAATACGCGAAATCCTTATAAGAATGTCCTACTGAACAATATTTCATTTTTTTTATTTTTTGGAATACTAAACCTGAGAAATAAAAGGAATATTCGTTATGAATTTTTAAAAAAATTTATAATTTATAATTTATAAATTCATTGTTTGGTGCAAGATATCCCAATACTAATAAAAATTTTTTATTATTGTATTGTCTGGAACTACTGTATATATTGTTAGACCCAAATATAAATTAATGTAATATTATATTATAAATTATAAAATTGTAAAAATCAATGATAAAATAATTGATAATAAAATAGAAATCAACTTTGGCACCAATCCGGACATATCTTAATAACTTATCTATTCCGACACTGTATTATAATAATTCCAATAAATCTGTTGATTTATTAAATAATAATAATGCTTCCGTAAATATTATAATAATAATTTTAATACCTATAAGGATAAAAATAATAAAAATAAAAAATAAAAAAAATAAAAAATAAAAAATAAAAAATAAAAAATAAAAAATAAAAAAAATAAAAAATAAAAAATAAAAAATAAAAAATAAAAAATAAAAAAAATAAAAAATAAAAAATAAAAAATAAAAAATAATAAAAATAAAGACAAAAAATAAAAAAAAAATAAAATAAAAAATAAAAAATAAAAAATAATAAAAATAAAGACAAAAAATAAAAAAAAAATAAAATAAAAAATAAAAAATAAAAAATAATAAAAATAAAGACAAAAAATAAAAAAAAAATAAAATAAAAAATAAAAAATAAAAAATAATAAAAATAAAGACAAAAAATAAAAAAAAAATAAAATAAAAAATAAAAAATAAAAAATAATAAAAATAAAAACAAAAAATAAAAAAAAAATAAAATAAAAAATAAAAAAAATAAAATAAAAAATAAATAAAAAATAAGAAATTAAAAAAAATAAAACATCAAACACAACTCACTATAATATTAAATAAATAAATAAAATATTATTTGAAATATTATATCGAATATTCATATTGAGATCCAAATTCTTCATCGTCAAAAACTCTAACTCTACAATGTTTCTCCATTAAAACTTCCACTACGCATTGTTCTGCAACTGCTAGGATAACCTTTTTATTTCCCCCTCTACGACGACATCCTTCAATCAAAATTTTTAAACTATTACTGCCTATATAGAAATCATCATTCACTCCAATTCTAATAGTTTCAAGTGATTCTGGTACATTCTCGGCCATTTGACGTAATAATTTATCAGTATGAAGTCCTTTTCCTTTACAACCAAATGAAAAACTTCTTAATTCATTAAAATTATTATTAAATATTGCTATTACTTGTTCAGAACTTAAATTATATAACGTTAATTCCGTAACCTTTGTACAATAATTTAAAATTGCTGAAAATATATCAAAATTAATTTTGGAATCAGAGGAAGAATGAAAATCTAGACGAACATTTCTTAAATTTGTGCTGGCCGTTTCAAGAATTTTTATAATAAATTTTTGAAGATGCCCATCATAACAATGAAAACTACTTAATTGAGAAAATAATGAAGCCAAGCGTGAATCAAATCCCCAACAGCCTCTAACATAAAGTTTTCGAAGTGAAGTAAATTGTCCAATTGATGATAATTTCTCATTAAAATTATTAAAATCTACTGATTCTAAACGAAGATTCTTTAATGTTTCTTTTTGACTAATTATAGGCCATAATAATAATGAATTACTATCTAGACCCGCACCATCAATTGATAGATTTTCTAAACGTTTTTGAACACCAATAAATTTGGCTAACAATGGCGTTAGATCTTCCTTATCTTCATCGAAATTAAATTCCAAATTCATATTTAAAATATTATCACAAATTAATGCTAATGATTCATATAATAATCTAATCTGTTCATGTTCATGATTTTCTATTATCGAAGCAAAACTTTCTAATTTCTTAAATATTTCTGGGGCACAAGGTAAATCGAAAATTGAACCAATTAAATCACTATAATTACGAAATTTTTTAAAAAACTTTCCGGAAACTCCCACTTTAAAATAATCCAAAAATGTGCAACGATTTATTATTAATTTACATATCTCACGAAATAATATTCTCGATTTGGTGATGGAGACGCTATCATCATCATTATCATCATCATTATCATAATCATCATCATTATCATCATCGTCATCATCATAATTACCATAATAATAATCATCATCATCATAATAATAATAATCATCATCATCATCATAATAATAATCATCATTGTTATTATTTTGTTGTGAATATATGTAACAAAAATAAGCTAAATTATTAATTATAAATTTATGAGTGAATGATGGATAATCAAAAGCGGCTTGAGGTGGTGATGATGATAAATCAATTCCACTTTGAGTAAGTAAAGTTCTAGCTTGAGTATCCAAACATGAAATATAAGTTCGAATACATAATGCTTTCTTTTTCGACTTCTTCTTCTTATAATCCATGCTACATTCTTCACCAAAAGTCGATTCCCAAAGTATAGGTATAGTTACTTTACACCAAATTCGATTAACTAATAATGATGAATATAAATCTTGAGTTGAATAAGATGATTGAACATTTCTTAAAATTTTAATTAATATTTCCGTGGCAATATTAGTCGCCATTTTTCTTTTTTGTCTAAGAGATAGAAATTTTTAAAAAAGAAAGAGAATTAATCCGAAAATTTGAAAAAAAAATAATTGTGTCACATTCTATGATTCTACTCCGATAAGAAAATAACATGCAGATTAGTGTAACAGATAGTATTGTGGGCGAATTAAACCTATTCGCCTATCGCCCATTTCGGAATTGGAAAAATTCAATTTCGGCACATGTCCTAAAAATCAGAATTTCCGATGAAATCCGAAATTGGCGAAATGCCGATATACAGGCGAAATGCCAAAATGCTAGGCAAAATTTTAAATAGTATCAAAATAATAAAAACAAATATTATAAAATTTATAATTCTTTTATTTAACAATTAATTATGTCAATGTTTTATTTATTTATTATAAAAAAAATATTTAATCATTTTCCGTTACAAAAGAATCAACTGCAGTATTAGGATCCCATACAAAATTCTCTGATGATTCTTCTTCTTGAATAGGTCTATTATTTGTAATATCCGCACTTGAATCAGTAATAATTTCATCGAGGTCACCTGTAATTTCTGATGCATCAAGATTCAAAATATTTTCTAATGCAATTTGAATTTCATTTTCATCATCACTAAAAGAATTATGAGATTCTATAAAACACTCTTCAAAATCATCATCTAAATCATCATCTAAATTATCATCTTGAAATAATTCCGCATTTCTTAATACATCTAAAATTTCATCTTCATTCTTTGGTGTGCCATAATATGGTAATTCTGCTTTTATATTGGCAATATAATATGCGGCCATTTTTTGCATGCATTCAATTTTTTCTAATTTTAATCGTGTACGACGTTTTCCATAAAAATAACCAAGTGAAGACCAAAATCGTTCACAAGCAGCAGCATGTGGTGTAATAGCAAAAAGTTTTTGCGCTAGCTCAGAAATATATTCCTTTCCAACAGGTAATGCATCTTCAATTGAATACCACCAGGATGTTGGATTTTCGTTAAAATTATAAGTTAAATCATATGGTTTTTCTCTTTTACGATAGAGAGCCATTTGAGTCATAAGATCTTTCCTTTCCATTTCACTTTTACCCACATTCTCAAAAAATTTGTCAGCTGCAAGAAGTATACGACGAAAAATACCACGGGCCCATACATGTGCTTTAAAAATATATTTAATAATTTCAATAAATAATTTTAATAAATAAATAATTTTAATAAATAATTTTAAATATTACTATACTATATTAACTTACCACAAAATCCTGGATGAAGAAAGAAACATACCAACCATGCATCATCCTCAAATTCAGCAAACCGTTTATTGAAAATTTGTATGCATTCTTGTCTAAAAATTCGATGATCGTTTTCAGGTAAATTTTTAATTGCAGCACCTAGACGTGCCAATCCCAAAAAGCAATCTGCAAGTGTACAATTTCGTGATTCCAATACTGCAATACTTTTTTTAATTGGATGTAATACAAATGCAACTGCTCTACAATTATCAAAGAATGCATGGGTTCGCAAAGTTGAAAGTACTGGTAAAGAAAGAACATGGGAACTTTCTGCGCGCATCTATAATAATAATAAAAAAAGTATTAATTTTATTATTTTAATATAATAAAAAAAGCATTAATTATTTCGATGATATTTAATAAAATAATATATTATACTTTTTCTAATGAAGTTTGATGACGAAGTATTGACTCAATACAATTATACATTGTGTGCCAGCGTGTATCAACCCATTTTTTTAAAAAACCTCCCTTAACTCCAAATTCATGAGCATAATCTTTTAATGTTTGTCCTAAAAATTAAAAATAAATCAATTTAATTATATTTTTTTTTTTTTTTTTTTTTTCCAACGGAGCCATGCTCCAATAAATTTTTTATTAATAAAATTATAATACAAGCTTGTACATAAGATTATAATATATCTATTGAAACTGACTAAAATAAGCTATGCTAGATTTACCGTCCGGCCCATCGTTGCCTAAGTTATTAAGCTTAGGAACTGATGGCCATGTCCCCATCAGAAAAAATTTTTATTTTATATAAATTGTTTCCTTTATAAGTAAAAGTATTAAGAAAAATTTCATTTGTAAAAATCAATTTAATTATATTAATTGTGTAAATAAAAATAAATAATAAAAAAATATTTACTTGCAAGATGACTCCTTTTAAAATATGAAATCAAAACCATACAACGATGCAATATACGATTAACAAATGATGTTTTACATACATCTTTAGATATTAAATTAATAGCATGTGCAATGCAACGCACACTTAAAATTTGTGGATGGTTTTCAGAAATTGTATTTCATGCAAGAAGAATATTAGATCCTGCATCACTTACAATTGCAGAAAATTTTTCATGGCCAATTTTTTCCAAAACATTTTCAAGTTCGTTTATCAAAAGTTCGCCTGTATGACTTTTATCAGATAAATTTCTTAAGCTCCATAAATATTCATGATGATCAGCTGTGTGAACCACAAAATTCCAAATGGATTCATTTGAGGGATTTGACCATCCGTCACAAGCTAAATTAATTAAAAAATTTTTTATTAAATTTTTTTTTATTAAATTTTTTCATTATTTAAAAATTAATATTTCAATTTACCTAGTGTTAAATTAGATTGGTCTTTTAATTTCTTGATAATTCGAAAATTTACAACAGCTGTTTCTTGAGAAAGAAGTACACCTGAAAGTACTTCTCTACTGGGAGGTTCATATGCAGGTCGAAGAGTCTTTAAAAACTCAATAAANTTTTTTTTTTTTTTTTTTTTTTCCAACGGAGCCATGCTCCAATAAATTTTTTATTAATAAAATTATAATACAAGCTTGTACATAAGATTATAATATATCTATTGAAACTGACTAAAATAAGCTATGCTAGATTTACCGTCCGGCCCATCGTTGCCTAAGTTATTAAGCTTAGGAACTGATGGCCATGTCCCCATCAGAAAAAATTTTTATTTTATATAAATTGTTTCCTTTATAAGTAAAAGTATTAAGAAAAATTTCATTTGTAAAAATCAATTTAATTATATTAATTGTGTAAATAAAAATAAATAATAAAAAAATATTTACTTGCAAGATGACTCCTTTTAAAATATGAAATCAAAACCATACAACGATGCAATATACGATTAACAAATGATGTTTTACATACATCTTTAGATATTAAATTAATAGCATGTGCAATGCAACGCACACTTAAAATTTGTGGATGGTTTTCAGAAATTGTATTTCATGCAAGAAGAATATTAGATCCTGCATCACTTACAATTGCAGAAAATTTTTCATGGCCAATTTTTTCCAAAACATTTTCAAGTTCGTTTATCAAAAGTTCGCCTGTATGACTTTTATCAGATAAATTTCTTAAGCTCCATAAATATTCATGATGATCAGCTGTGTGAACCACAAAATTCCAAATGGATTCATTTGAGGGATTTGACCATCCGTCACAAGCTAAATTAATTAAAAAATTTTTTATTAAATTTTTTTTTATTAAATTTTTTCATTATTTAAAAATTAATATTTCAATTTACCTAGTGTTAAATTAGATTGGTCTTTTAATTTCTTGATAATTCGAAAATTTACAACAGCTGTTTCTTGAGAAAGAAGTACACCTGAAAGTACTTCTTTACTGGGAGGTTCATATGCAGGTCGAAGAGTCTTTAAAAACTCAATAAAAAAAGGATTTTCAATTGTATGCCATGAAATACCACATACAACAAAAGCCTTAACCAAAGATCGATTAATTTCATTAATTCTTTCTGGTGTTAATTTTGTACTTTCATGAAAATCTGAAATTTTTAATTGATTTNAATTCCAAATGGATTCATTTGAGGGATTTGACCATCCGTCACAAGCTAAATTAATTAAAAAATTTTTTATTAAATTTTTTTTTATTAAATTTTTTCATTATTTAAAAATTAATATTTCAATTTACCTAGTGTTAAATTAGATTGGTCTTTTAATTTCTTGATAATTCGAAAATTTACAACAGCTGTTTCTTGAGAAAGAAGTACACCTGAAAGTACTTCTCTACTGGGAGGTTCATATGCAGGTCGAAGAGTCTTTAAAAACTCAATAAAAAAAGGATTTTCAATTGTATGCCATGAAATACCACATACAACAAAAGCCTTAACCAAAGATCGATTAATTTCATTAATTCTTTCTGGTGTTAATTTTGTACTTTCATGAAAATCTGAAATTTTTAATTGATTTGCACCAATTTTTTGTTTTTTTGATGGATTTTCTGCTTTCTTAACAATTATATTTAGAAAAATTTCACGAACTTCTGGTGAAACTGATGGACAATTATTTGCAAGATGCACTTCAAGTTCTTGAGGTGATCCTTTATTCCATTTTTTTTTACAGTATTTACATGTAGCTTTCCAATGTGAAGGTGAAATTTCTTCTCCTTGAATAATATGAACATCCCATCCAAACCATTTCTGTTTTCCTGCCTTTTTTTTTGAAGAAACTTTAGGTTCCGTATCTGAATCAAAGTCAGAAGACATTATTTTTTATAATAACAGAAATGATTTCCATTTAAATAAAAATAAAAGGAAAAAAATGTTCTTTGTATTTTAATCATATTATAATTTTGTAGGAGTACATTGTTCTAACATCATGGAAAATTACTATTTTTTGTTTAAAAATGTGTTAAAGTTTTTTTTTTTAATTTTGTATATAAATTTTCAACCAATTACATTATTGGATTGACTTTATAATTTCGGAAATAGTATTTCAATCCGGATTTTAATAATTTTTTCGCCTATTTTCGGAAATTCAGAATATATTTCGCCAATATAAAAAAAATCCGATATATTCCGGAATTGTAAATTATAATTCGCCCACAACATTAATTAAATTATCTTGAAATTTCGATCCAAATAATTATGAATTTAAATAATACTCACAAACTGTGATTCAATTGCATGATAATTAATTAAGAAGTATTATTAAATATTAAATTAGCTTGAAATTTCCATCTAAATAATTATAAATTTAAATAATACTCACGCCCTGTGATTTAATTGCATGATAATTAATTAAAGAAGTATTATTAGATATAAAATTAGCCTGAAATTTCGATCTAAATAATTATGAATTTAAATAATACTCACAATCTATAATATGATAATTAATTAAAGTATTATTTGATATTAAATTAGTTTGAAATCTCAATCTAATTAATTATGAATTTAAATAATACTCACGCCCTGTGATTCGATTGCATGGTAATTAATTAAAGAAGTATTATTAGATATTAAATTATCTTGAAATTTCCATCTAAATAATTATAAATTTAAATAATACTCACTCCCTGTGATTCAATTGCATGATAATTAATTAAAGTATTATTAGATATTAAATTAGCTAGAAATTTTGATCCAAATAATTATAAATTTAAATAATACTTACTCCCTATAATAAGATAATTAATTAAAAAAGTATTATTAGATATTAAACCTGCTTGAAATTTCAATCTAAATAAAATTAAATTTTACTCACCAACTTTAATAAGATAATTAATTAAAGTTTCATTAGATATTAAATTAGCTTGAAATTTCGATCGAAATAATTATAAATTTTAATAATACTCACGCTGTTAGCTGTAGTAGTTTATTATATTATTATATTATTTAATCAATATTTATTATTTATTACTTATTATTATTTATTTATTAGTATTTATTAACTATTATTATATTATTTCTATATTTATAAATATTAATGTAAATCACTTAGAAATTAGTGCAACAAAATATGTATTATGACTGTAGATCAATAGTGTATAGTACAGCGTAATCGAAAGTGTAATAGATAGCGTAATTAATAGTGTACACATTAGCATAGAGCACAGCAGTGTTGTACACGGGACATGTCCCAGGCCTTTTTTAACTTGTCCCATCTTTGTACTACCTTTGTCCCAAACATGTTCCTACTTATACTTAATTTTTAAAGATATATATTTATATATAAAATTAGATTCTAAACATTTTTATTTAGAACATCAAGGTAAGTTTTTATAATAAAATTTTGAATTATTATTATTTTTTTTCATTGTCCCAACTGTCCCAATTTTGTCCTAAACATGTCCCATGACAACACTGGAGCACAGTGTATGCAATAGCGTAGTCTACAGCGTAGTGAATAGTGTAGAGTACAGCGTAATCAATAGCGTAATCTATTATGTATATAAAGGATTGAATTTCTCTTCTCTCAATCCTCAGTTAGTCAGTTAATCAATCAATTCTGAAAACTTGAATAACTCAGTAATAAAAATACTTTGTGATTTATAATTAAATAATACATTTCTTATTAAATTATTATTTAATTCTTTGTGAAAATACCCTTTATTAATACTTTGCTGTGTGATCTTAGTATTATTCTTGTTATAAACTATTATTCTGCTTTGTGATCTTAATAATTAGTTTATAGTTTCTTAGTGAATTTCTTTTAAATACCCTGCTTAGTGATCTTGGTATTTGTTTTAATAATAGATAACTTGCAGTGTAATCTCGTTATCCAGTATAAATTTAGCCTTGTTTAGTGCTCTAGGCTTGAATTCTTATTGAATTATTGTTAAACTTAGTGTTTACCCTTATAAAACCTCACCCCTGCCTCTTTCGCCTTAATTCCNTGTATGCAATAGCGTAGTCTACAGCGTAGTGAATAGTGTAGAGTACAGCGTAATCAATAGCGTAATCTATTATGTATATAAAGGATTGAATTTCTCTTCTCTCAATCCTCAGTTAGTCAGTTAATCAATCAATTCTGAAAACTTGAATAACTCAGTAATAAAAATACTTTGTGATTTATAATTAAATAATACATTTCTTATTAAATTATTATTTAATTCTTTGTGAAAATACCCTTTATTAATACTTTGCTGTGTGATCTTAGTATTATTCTTGTTATAAACTATTATTCTGCTTTGTGATCTTAATAATTAGTTTATAGTTTCTTAGTGAATTTCTTTTAAATACCCTGCTTAGTGATCTTGGTATTTGTTTTAATAATAGATAACTTGCAGTGTAATCTCGTTATCCAGTATAAATTTAGCCTTGTTTAGTGCTCTAGGCTTGAATTCTTATTGAATTATTGTTAAACTTAGTGTTTACCCTTATAAAACCTCACCCCTGCCTCTTTCGCCTTAATTCCGCAATACTTTAATTCCTTCCCAATTATACTTTAATAATAGTATAAATCCTTCAGCTTTAGTAAATTAAGTATAGTGCTGTGTGTCTTATACAAATTAATCCCTGCTAATAGTTGTCTGTTTCCATCTTTTATTTGAAAGGTAAACTATGGTCAACAACGCCTTGTGATTCAATTGCATGGTAATTAATTAAAAAAGTATAATTAGATATTAAATTAGCTTGAAATTTCGATCTGAATAATTATGAATTTAAATAACACTCACTCCCTGTGATTCAATTGCGTGATAATTAATTAAAGTATTATTAGATATTAAATTANTAATAATTAGTTTATAGTTTCTTAGTGAATTTCTTTTAAATACCCTGCTTAGTGATCTTGGTATTTGTTTTAATAATAGATAACTTGCAGTGTAATCTCGTTATCCAGTATAAATTTAGCCTTGTTTAGTGCTCTAGGCTTGAATTCTTATTGAATTATTGTTAAACTTAGTGTTTACCCTTATAAAACCTCACCCCTGCCTCTTTCGCCTTAATTCCGCAATACTTTAATTCCTTCCCAATTATACTTTAATAATAGTATAAATCCTTCAGCTTTAGTAAATTAAGTATAGTGCTGTGTGTCTTATACAAATTAATCCCTGCTAATAGTTGTCTGTTTCCATCTTTTATTTGAAAGGTAAACTATGGTCAACAACGCCTTGTGATTCAATTGCATGGTAATTAATTAAAAAAGTATAATTAGATATTAAATTAGCTTGAAATTTCGATCTGAATAATTATGAATTTAAATAACACTCACTCCCTGTGATTCAATTGCGTGATAATTAATTAAAGTATTATTAGATATTAAATTATCTTGAAATTTCGATCTAAATAATTATGAATTTAACTAATACTCACCTCCTGTGATTCAATTGCATGATAATTAATTAAAGTATTATTAGATATTAAATTATCTTGAAATTTCGATCCAAATAATTATAAATTTAAATAATACTCACTCCCTGTGATTCAATTACATGATAATTAATTAAAGAAGTATTATTAGGCATTAAATTATCTTGAAATTTCAATCCAAATAATTATGAATCTAAATAATACTCACAAACTGTGATTCAATTGCATGATAATTAATTAAAGTATTATTAGATATTAAATTAGTTTGAAATTTCGATCCAAATAATTATAAATTTAAATAATACTCACAAACTGTGATTCAAATGATGGTAATTAATTAAAGAAGCATTATTAGATATTAAATTAGCTTGAAATTTCGATCCAACTAATTATAAATTTAAATAATACTCACACTCTGTGATTTAATTACATGGTAATTATTTAAAGTATTATTAGATATTAAATTAGCTAGAAATTTTGATCCAAATAATTATAAATTTAAATAATACTCACTCCCTGTAATAAGATAATAAATTAAAGAAGTATTATTAGATATTAAATTAGCTTGAAATTTCAATCCAAATAATTATAAATTTTAATAATACTCACCTTCTGTGATTCAAGTGCATGATAATTAATTAAAGAACTATTATTAGATATTAAATTAGCTAGAAATATCAATCTAAATAATTATAAATTTAAATAATACTCACAATCTGTAATATGATAATTAATTAAAAAAATATTATTAGATATTAAATTAGCTTGAAATTTCGATCCAAATAATTATGAATTTGAATAATATTCACCTCCTGTGAATCAATTGAATGATAATTAATTAAAGTATTATAAGATATTGAATTAGCTTGAAATTTCGGTCTAAATAATTATAAATTTAAATAATACTCACCAACTATAATAAGATAATTAATTAAAGAAATATTATTAGATATTAAATTATTTCGATCTAAATAATTATGAATTTTAAGAATACTCACGCCCTGTAATTCAATTGCATGGTAATTAATTAAAGAAGAATTATTAGATATTAAATTAGCTTGAAATTTCCACCTAAATAATTATGAATTTAAATAATACTCACTCCCTGTGATTCAATTGCATGATAATTAAGTAAAGAAGTATAATTAGATATTAAATTATCTTGAAATTTCGATCCAAATAATTATGAATTTAAATAATACTCACAAACTGTGATTCAATTGCATGATAATTAATTAAAGAAGTATTATTAGATAAGATATTAAATTAGCTTAAAACTTTGATCTAAATAATTATAAATTTTAATAATACTCACCTCCTGTGATTCAATTGCATGATAATTAATTAAAGAAGTATTATTAGATATTAAATTATCTTGAAATTTTGATCTGAATAATTATAAATTTTAATAATACTCACCTCCTGTGATTCAATTGCATGATAATTAATTAAAGCATTATTAGATATTAAATTAGCTTGAAATTTCGATCTAAATAATTATAAATTTAAATAATACTCACTCCCTGTAACAAGATAATAAATTAAAGAAGTATTATTAGATATTAAATTAGCTTGAAATTTCAATCCAAATAATTACGAATTTAAATAATATTCACAAACTGTGATTCAATTGCATGATAATTAATTAAAGAAGTATTATAGATATTAAATTAGTCTGAAATTTTGATCTAAATAATTATAAATTTAAATAATACTCACGCCCTGTGATTTAATTGCATAATAATTAATTAAAGAAGTATTATTAGATATTAAATTAGTCTGAAATTTTGATCTAAATAATTATGAATTTAAATAATACTCACAATCTGTAATATGATAATTAATTATAGTATTATTAGATATTAAATTGGTTTGAAATCTCAATCTAAATAATTATGAACTTAAATAATGCTCACGCCCTGTGATTTGATTGCATGGTAATTAATTAAAGAAGTATTATTAGATATTTATTTTCCATCTAAATAATTATAAATTTAAATAATACTCACTCCCTGTAACAAGATAATAAATTAAAGAAGTATTATTAGATATTAAATTAGCTCAAAATTTCGATCCAAATAATTATAAATTTAAATAATACTTACTCCCTGTAATAAGATAATTAATTAAAGAAGTATTATTAGATATTAAATTAGCTTGAAATTTCAATTCAAATGATTATGAATTTAAATAATACTCACAAACTGTTATTCAATTGCATGATAATTAATTAAAGTATTATTAGATATTAAATTAGCTTGAAACTTTGATCTGAATAATTATAAATTTAAATAATACTCACTCCCTGTGATTCAATTGCATGATATTTAATTAAAGAAGTATTATTAGATATTAAATTAGCTCGAAATTTCGATCCAAATAATTATAAATTTAAATAATACTTACTCCCTGTAATAAGATAATTAATTAAAGAAGTATTATTAGATATTAAATTAGCTTGAAATTTCAATCCAAATAATTATAAATTTAAATAATACTCACTCCCTGTAATAAGATAATAAATTAAAGAAGTATTATTAGATATTAAATTAACTTGAAATTTCAATTCAAATAATTATAAATTTAAATAATACTTACCGCCTGTGTTTCAATTGCATGATAATTAATTAAAGAAGTATTATTAGATATTAAATTAACTTGAAATTTCGATTCAAATAATTATAAATTTAAATAATACTCACTGCCTATAATAAGATGATTAATTCAAGAAGTATTATTAGATATTAAATTAGCTTGAAACTTTGATCTTAATTATTATGGATCTGAATACTCACGACCTATGGTATAAATTAAAAAATAGTCAATTGTGAATTGGTGATTTCAATAATTATTGAATTTAATACTTACATATTGTTTTATAAATAATGTTAATTGGCCCCTTAAATATGAATTTTTTAAAATTTACTGATATCTAGTTACTTTTGGTTATTACAATGAAAATTTGAAATAAGAAATTTTACAAATGAAAGACCAGTTCTTAATTCTTAAAAGAATAGTATTAAAAATGGGTCATTGATGAGGTTTTTAAAAAAAATTCCAATATAGTGTATTATTGTGCCCATGCCCAATTGTTTTTGCTTCTTAGTTGATATGAAGTTTCCAGTTTGGAAGTGGGTGGCCAATTTTGGGTGGTGTTGCTCATTTGGAAATGTTTCACGGGTTGTCGTGGTCATATGTGGTTAGTACATGTTCATATTTGTTTGGTGTTACAAATTTTGTGTCATCCCTTAGGAAATCTGGTGACATTTGTGAACTGGGCTTGTCCCAAAAGAGCTTTGTGTTTGTTTGATACAGGTTAATACTGTCTAGAAGAGGATTAGCCTGTGTAAATCATTTCCTTAGTGCCTGAAAAGGATGTTACGATGATAATAAATAACTAGCGAAATTGTGAATGGGGAACTTCTAGAACTATATTTAAATAAATTTATAATAATGAGTTATTTTGTGACTAGTTTTTTTATGAAATGCTGTGTTGGTGTGACTGTTATATTTTTGGAAATTTCTTTTAGAGAATTTATTAACATATTGAAATAAATTTAATAAATTTTGAATAGTTGAATAAGTAAATTGCATTATCAATAAATGTTTTGTCATCACAGTGTAATGAAGGTCTTCTTTTTTTTTAAATCCATAATAAATGCATATAATTTTTACTAATATCTTGAATTATAAAGTCTTTCTTAATTGGGTTATTATATTGCAACAAACAGAATAGATTAAAATCTGTAAATTATGGTAATTTATAATAGAAATAATAATTTTTTTTTATTTCATTTCAAAATGTTTATTAGTATTTTGAGGAGATTTTAATTTTTTGGCATATTTATTTTTGCAAAGAAACAAGATTTAAAAAATCACAATTCTAATGGAATTAATTCTATCAATAAGTTTATATAACTATACTGAGCAAGTAAACAATTTCTTGCATCATTAATTAAAAACAAATTAAAGATTAAATAGGCTTGTAATTTGCTGAGTGTGAGTGCAATATTTTGAATAATGTTAGTAGTTGTGGTTTTTTTTTAGAGATGGATTAAGTAATGTAGGTCAAGGTTATAGAAATTGTCTGAAATTTTTTGAAAAGTGTTGCATGGAATAGCCTGGAAATTATTTTATTACAAAATACATTCTATTATTTTTATTTTTGAAATATGTATTTGAATTTGAAGATTTGGGACCTTTAAAAGCAGGGTATGCACAGTTTGAGACAGCAACATCAATTGCTATCTTTCTTAAATTTCAAATCTAGACACATTTAGTGAAAATACTAGTTGTCTCTTTTTTTGTGATACTATTGATAATACACCAAATTAATTTCCTGTTTTTGATTATTATTTATTGATATTAAAATATAATAAAATATAAAATAATAGTTAAAATAATTATTTTTAACTAATTTTTTTTTATTAAAAAAAATCAAACAAAAAATGTCTTCATTTGTTTTTTTATATTATTTGTTTATTTTTATTTATAGTTAGAGATAACAAAGCAAATTTTGAAATTTCTTGTTTTTTCCATTCATAAGAAGATTTTGATGTCAACAGTAGTAATGACTCAATAATTTTTATTAATAACATATTATTGATTATTGTTGAAATTGGAGGAAGGTAATTTTATCAACAAAAATAATATAATTAAATGTAACAGAACTTTATTAATATATTCCTTATTATTATTTACTTCCATATTACCAGAAATTACTTCAGTTAGTACACATAAAGATGACTTAGGTAAGTCTTGTTCATTAAGATTTGATATAACATAACAATATCAGATGTAATATCTTATACATATCAGGAAGTTTTTTTAACCATAAATTTACACAATTTTGCATAATTCTAGTGTAAATTTGCATGAGTATTGTAAATCTACATGGAATTGCATAAAAATTTATGTAATTTATACAGATTGTAATATTTTTCGCAAAATTTTACATAAATCTTATGTAAATTTATATGGATCATAAATTTTTTGTAAAAATGTGCAATTTATTTTCTTAAAATTGGGTAATTTATTTTGCAATTTTATGAAAAATTCACAATCCATATAAATTTACATAAGATTTATGTAAAATTTTGCGAAAAATATTATGATTCATATAAATTATGTAAATTTCTATGCAATTTCATGTAAATTTACAATACCCATGCAAATTTACACTAGAATAATGCAAAATTGTGTAAATTTACAGTTAAAAAAACTTCCTGATGCATGTATTTTTTTCAATTATCTTTATTTCCATCAGTTTTCACCTAAAAAAATATTCCTTGAATATTAACAATATCTCCTTTATCAAAATGATCTATAATATTGTCCCTAATAATATCTTTGGGGTAAAATATAATGAAACCATTAGCATTTTGATATTTAAGAAACAAAAAAATCAGATCATAAAAATATAAAATTTTTTTGATTTCACATAGGATTTACATCATAAAAAAAAGATTAATTAATAAAATGAAATTACATAAATGAATTATTTTATTAATTATTGATAATTTTACAAAAATAATAAATACTTTAAATTTCTTAAATCCATATATATTTTCTAATTAGTTAATATTTCCCAATTCAATGAATTTAATTAAAAAAAATCTTGATCTTTTCATATCACTGCAATCCAAAAAATAAAAATAAAAACTTATTGAAAAAATCAAGACTATTTATTTATTTTTAAAATAAGAAACATCTTCCAATTTGACAAAAATAATCTGGATCTTTTTAATAAATTTTTTATTTGTTTCATGCCACCTGATCCATAAAAATACTCTTGATCTTTTCAATAAATTTTTTTTATTTGGTTCACAATCTATAAAAATAAAAATAAAATTTATAGTGAGCCAACATCTCCTGATTCATGATAATAATTAAAAATAAATAAACAACTTTAATCTTTCCAATAAATTTTTTTTATTTGTTTCACTCATCCTCCCATTTGATAAAAATAAATAAACAACCTTAATACTTTTTTATTTGTTTCACAATCTATAAAAATAAAAAAAAGATTTATCAGGAAGATCATTTATTTATTTTAACAAGTTGATATTTTTTGATTTGATAAAAATAATTAAAAAAAATAAATAAATGACCTTGATCTTTCCAACAAATTTTTTTTGTTTCACAATCTATAAAATAAAAAAAATTTATTGAAAAGATCAAGATTGTTTATTTATTTTTTTTAATGAGTTAACATTCTTGATTTGACAAGCACTAGTTAAAAAAATAATTGAGTAATCTTGATTTTTCAATAAATTTTTTTATTTGTTTTATGTTAACCATAATCCATAAAATAGAAATAAAAAATTTATTGAAAAGATCAAAATAATTTATTTATTTTTTAATTAATTAACATCTCCTGAGTTGACAAGCACTAATTATAAAAAATAAATAAATTTTTTATTTGTTTCATACTATCATGATCTATAAAATAAATGTCCTGAATCTTATACATCCACCTGTTGAGAAAATATATTTTAATTAGTTAACATCTTTCAATTAAACAAATACTGATTAAAAATATCAAATTTTCAATGTACAACCTTAACAGTTTTCCATATTCAACAAAGTACCCAATTCAACCTTGACAAAATAACAAAATCCAAATCTATAATCCAATCAAAAAATTATATTTTAATAATTAAACGATCAAACTGGAATTGAAATCCTAATAGAGTTATCATTCTACACATTTCTCTTATACACTGCATCAGGAAATTTTAAAAGGCAAAAATTTTCTGCAATTTTTTTGAAAAGTTTCAAAGTGAAAATTTCTAGAAGATTTTTGCATAAAATTTGTGGAAATTTTCACTTCGAAAATTTTCGAAAAACTTGCACAAATTTCCGTAAATTTTTGGTCAAATAAAAAATGTTTTTTATTTTGTAACACAAAATGACCTTGTTTCAAACTCTTTCAAAAATTATTATTCTCATGAAATTTTAGGACAAAAATTTTCAGAAATTATGTTCCTTTATATTTAAAAATATAAAGAATAAGATAAATGTAATACGGAAATCAATAAAGAAATAATAATTTTACCTCAATTAATGCACGTCTTTCCAACATTTATCAATAAATCTTGGCACATTTAGCATATAATTCTTGTAGACGAGATACTTGTGAAAGTAATTCATATATTTTGTTAGATTTCAATAATAAATAAAAATTATAAAAATTAAGGATACGATATTAAAATGTAATATTATAATCATAATTCCTGTACAAAAGATTAAAAATAATAATAATGCTTAAGGATGATTGACATTTTCTGTTTCAAATAATGTCAAAAAAAAAAGAATTGTGCAATGAGAGATTCATTCAGTTTTCATTGAAATCGGTAAAGAAGAAAATAAAAAATCCTTTATTCACACTTGGTTGGTTTACTTCATTAAAGAGTTGGAAAAGCACTTTTAGGCTAGGAATGGGTAGACTGTATTAGACCAAAAGATTTCTGTTCAAATATTTGAAATTATTGGTAAGTTAGAGAAAAATTATGAATTGCTTTAATTAACTATAAATATTAATAACATTTATTAATTAATTATTAGTACTAATGGATTGGAATCTGAAGAATTATTAGAAAAATTAGAAAAATTATCAAGTTACCTTGTTGAATCTGAAGCTTCTTGGTTAAGAACTCATTTCTCTTTTAATTTTATCATTGAATTTTTGATGGATAGCAATAGGTGTAATTAATTGGAATTAATTCAAAGATTTGAAACAATTTTATGGTTCATTATTTCAAATAAAAAGGCTTTACTTCTCTTCATGAATCTTCAATAAGCAAGCATTAGTTTCACTTTGTATTTACGATATTCTTAATAAATCATTTATGTGTAAGTCAAAAATATTGTGTAAATTTGTTTTTTTATTACTATTGTATTTTCTTTTTTATCTTTTTAATAAAATATTTAATTTTATCGAGTTTGTTTTTGTATATACACTAATTCTATTTTTATTTGCTTATAAAAGTCATTGTTTACCTACAATTATTTCTTTAGCTAAATTAATTAAATCAGTCTAATATTTTCTTGACTCAATAATATCTACTAATATCAACATAAATGGGATCAGGAATGTTTCTAAATAATAATGTTTGGGAAATCGATCATAATAATTACATCAATATTTACATTGGGATCAACATCAAGGATCAGGGTCAGTAAAAATTGATCTTATAGATCTTATAGATCTTATAGTATATTCATTTATGACTTGTCTACTCGCAAAATGAATATAATAGATAACAATCTGCTTACGGATTTCAATTGTATAGTTGCATAATAATAATAATAATAATAATAATAATGATAATAATAATAATCATAATAATAATCACCAATGGAAATGGGATAAATTGGATTTCCACCTAGCAGGTGAAAATCAACTGCACTATGAACAAAGATTAATTGGAATTTCACACACGCATCATTATTAATCTCATGACAAAATTTGCAAGCGGATAACAATAATTACATCATCATTTATATTTATTTATGGTTTACAATAACCAATTGTATTCATTGAAACTGTATATATAGATTTTTAATATAAAAATTTGTATTTTATTTCAGAATATGAAATATAAAATCTGCAGCAGGTCAGGTGAATAGAATAAATTGGAAGAGTGTCCTTATCCTAGACCCCCGGTTCAGGATATTATCTTGGACCTCCGGTTCATGATATTATCCTGAACCCCCGGGTTCAAAAACTTAAATATGATTGGTCGTTGATGTCTTATCTCCATTGATCGATCTTCATTGTTTGAATACAAAAATGACATCCTTCCAAAGAATGTAACGAATTTAGACCCAGAAAAAACTTTGTACCAAAAAAAAGAAGTGTTCCATCCTTCGGATCCATATCCAAAAGACCCCTTTGACTTAAAATCTTTAACACAAGGTGACTCTTTCTTGGATGTTAAAGAATTGGTGGAGAATTTGTATTTATTTTTAACACACGATAGTGTACAATACTACTACTCTTTTTTTCTTTAATTAATTAGAAATATTAGGCATTATAATGGGGGTAGATCTGACTATCTCACTTTTTTTTAAATTAGTGGCAAGGTATATGTACTTGGCTTTTGAAAGATGGGTTGGTTCGTGGTGGTTTGTTCTGAAGAAAATTAAGCTTTAGATTTATGTGCATATGTCAATGTAACAAAAGTTATTATATACACAGCATAACAAAAGATATTCAAATATTGTATAGAACAACGGAATGGTACAAATGATGAGTAAATAATATTATACTGTACGTATTCAGCATTTTAACTACCTTAATTTGTTTTTTTAATTTATATGTAAGAGCATTTAATTCTAATAAAATTATTCTATTAAAAAATTAAACATTCTTTGAACCTTTTTTTAATCAAAAAAAATGTATTTGGAAATTATCGGATATTTCTAAAGTTACTTCTTATGAATTATATACATTAATGACTTTATAGTGTTAAATTCTCAAAAGTAGAGTTAGAACTAGTGCTTTAGTTAAAGTAATAGTTCCTTTGAACTTCAAATTTTCTGCTAAAGTGTTATTGAAAGCACCTGCGAATGACTTTGTTGTAATGTTTTTTTATGTATGTATATTGGTTTATTTTTATTTAGATCAAATTGGTCTTTTTATTTTTTCACAGTAAAGAAATCATAGTATATTAATCAAATAAAATAAAATATCTAAATTCAAGTTCCCGCGAAAAGAAGGTTGCAGATATTATAAAATCTTGTAGTTTATCCTAAATAGTCTTCTTTATAATCAAATCAAATAAAGCAAGCTATTAACAAAAATTTTAAAAAATGGTTTCGCAAACTTGAATTTTTTTAATAAAGCAATTTCACGATCTTAAATAATTTAAATTTTTTTTAATAAAATAATTTTGCGATCTTAAATTTTGTAAAAAAAAAAAAATTAACGGAAATTTATTGATTCTTTAATAAGTTTTTTATTCAATATTTCGAAAATTAAGATACATTATTTTAAAAAGTAAAAAATAAAAGCTATAAAATTATTCTGCATTTACATAATCTCCAAAAACACTACTATCCTCCATGATTTTTTTTGCTTCTTCGAGTGTAATACCACCCATATCCTGAGAAATTAAACGTAATGCTGTCTCGGGAACAAGAATTTCTAATACATAATCAACAGGAGTTTTAGGATAACTTAATGAATTTGTCAATATTTTGGTGTAAAGAAAAAGATCACTAAGTATTTCAGTTATAATATTCATTCCTCGAGTTCCATAATATCCTGGCTTTAAATTAATTTAAAGTTAGTAAAATAATAATTTTAAATTAATAAATAAGATTTCACATATTTGAATACATACCTTTAAAGATTCAAACCGACCCATTATCATCATAGGAGTGTTTGCCTTTCTTTGACCAACTTAATTACAAATTTCAATAGCGAAATCTCGATAATAACTATCTATTTTCTTATTTATTATATTTAGAAGTTCATCTTTTATTTGAACTATTCTAGATTCTAATTGATTAAAATCAATTTCTATTGGATAACCTTTTTGAATTCCATCAGGAACAACTGTTGTTTCCATAAGATGAACTTCGCAAAACGTTTCACGATCTTCATTTGTCGATTTACCTATAAATATGATATTTGAATTAGTTTCTTTTTTAATTCATAATAATTTATTTATACAATCTTACCATTTTGATTTCCGATTTTTCTTAATAAAACTTTAATTTTTTCTGGTAACGGATTTGGTAAAATATCTGTACAAAAAGGGCACTGTTTTTCTATTTCTTAAAAAATAAAAAAAATTTACAAAGAATTTACGTGTAAATTGTTTTTCATTGTTAATTTCTATATTCAGATTTTGAGAATTTGTTGAAAGGTCTAGTGGAACATTCTCTTTATTACTTGTAGAACGTTTTTTTGTAGGTTTTGTATTTTCAATTCCATTTTTAATTCTTTTGTTTGAAGGTCGTCCTAAATAAATAAATTTATATTAATAATTAATAATAAATTATAATATAAATAAAAATTAAAATTCTTAATCAACCTTTACCTTTAGATTTTATAGTTGAAGGATTTTTTATTTGTTTTGTTTGTTCTTTATTTTGTATTTCTTGATCTTTTTGCAATATATTTGTAATTTCTTCTTGTAATGTTTCATTTAATGAAATATAAAATTTTTTTGCTGTTTCTGGTTTAGTCTTGATAATTTGTCGAACTTTTTGATAGGTACGGTTGAAAAGATATTCATATTCATAATTGTTTTCTTCATTTTTTTGTACAGCAATAGTTTGCTGAGTTGAGTTTGATAAATTATAAAATGTTTGATATAAAATTCCAAGATCATATTCATTAGGATCTTTACACCATCTTGGTAAAAATAAATATTGAGGAAGCTCTTCTAAATTAAGTTGTGAGGCAACTTTAAATATATGATGACAAATAATACCAGAAAATATAGTATAATAACAAGAACAAAAAAATTGACAATATAAAAAATTATATGTTGTAATACGTCCAGATGATTGACTTTGAAAACGTTCTACAAGAAATGTTCGCTCATCATTATTATTACTAAAAATATAATATTGTATTCAGTATTAAAATTATTTACACAAATTAAATTTAAAAAAAAATTCTTACTTTGTAATTTCATTACATTTATATGTCATTGATTCAAGTAATTGTTTTTGCGTTTTTTTTAATGCATAATTTGTTAGTAATTTAATAGCTTGTTTTTCATATGGACTTTTGGTAACTAAATTACTACTAAAATTATTTTCACGGAATTTTGTAAATTCAATATTTTCACTATTTTGTTCAAGTGCATTTTCAAAAGCTTTTAAAAATGTCGTTAAAGAAGTTGTTGCATCTAAGTAACCTTTCATAAGATTATTCATTGATTCTCCTCTCTGTGTTGTAGTCATATCAGCCATAAAAATTTTTCGATTATAACATGGTGCCCATTGTTGTAAATTTTTATCCATTTTAGATAAATAATTAACTGATTCTGGAAAATCAGTTTTCAATTTATTTCATTGTATTTTAAAATCATCTTCATCATATTTGTCAAGACATACATAAAAACCTTTAATGAAACTTGCCAATTTTGATCCTAGTGTGCTGCAAATATTTTTCATAATATTTTTGAATAAATGCCATAAACATAAAGTATGTTTCGTTCCAAATGGTTGAAAAACTTGTTCTACAGCTTTATTTATAGCATAATCTTCATCTGTAAATAGTACTTTTGGTGCATGATTGTTTACTAATTCCAAGAAAGCATTAAATGTCCAAATAAAACTATCTGTACTTTCGTTACACATAAGAGTTCCTGCGAAACATATGCTTTGTCCATAATTGTTGACACCCGTAAAAATACCAAAAGGCATATTGAATCTATTTGTTTTGTAAGTATTATCAAATACAACTATATCATAAAACTGGCAATAATTTATTTTTTGCTCTTGAAACATCCAAATAACTTGTTGTAATTCATTTGTTTCTGAAATAATTTTTATTTTATATTGAAAATTTTCATCTTCAGACTTTAATTCTTCTAATAGATTTACAAAATTATTAGCATCCAGATTTCTTTTTTCATTTGTTCCTTCTTGCTGATATATAAAATTATATAAATCATTATAAACCCATGTAACAATGTCTTTAAATTCTACTTTTAAGATTGCATGAATAATAGAAGTATTACATCCTGCACTTCTAAGAAGTAAAATTTTTTCTTTTACTTCTGGTGGAATTGTTCTTTCATTAGACATAAAACATTGCTGATTAACTGTTACCATGGTATGGTTATGTTCTAAATGTGTTGTAAGAATATACCAAAGACCATTTTCAGAATTTAAAGATGCACGAACTAAAAATTTACAATTGCAACGTTGTGATGACCTATTTCTAATATTGGAACTGATAGACGACATTTCAAAATCACCTTCACGACTACATAATATTGTTCTTTTTCGAATTTGTCCTGCTTTATTTTTTTCAACTTTGCCTAAACGAATTTGAAATCCATTTTTTTTGCATATTTTNTAATTTTTATTTTATATTGAAAATTTTCATCTTCAGACTTTAATTCTTCTAATAGATTTACAAAATTATTAGCATCCAGATTTCTTTTTTCATTTGTTCCTTCTTGCTGATATATAAAATTATATAAATCATTATAAACCCATGTAACAATGTCTTTAAATTCTACTTTTAAGATTGCATGAATAATAGAAGTATTACATCCTGCACTTCTAAGAAGTAAAATTTTTTCTTTTACTTCTGGTGGAATTGTTCTTTCATTAGACATAAAACATTGCTGATTAACTGTTACCATGGTATGGTTATGTTCTAAATGTGTTGTAAGAATATACCAAAGACCATTTTCAGAATTTAAAGATGCACGAACTAAAAATTTACAATTGCAACGTTGTGATGACCTATTTCTAATATTGGAACTGATAGACGACATTTCAAAATCACCTTCACGACTACATAATATTGTTCTTTTTCGAATTTGTCCTGCTTTATTTTTTTCAACTTTGCCTAAACGAATTTGAAATCCATTTTTTTTGCATATTTTTTTACTGCTTCAATAAAATTATCATGAGAATTATACACATTTCCTTCTTTAAGTTCAGTACTAGTCATGTTAAAAAGTATTAAAGTAACTAGAAACTAATAGCAAAGTAAGATAAACAAATCAAAAAATAAAAATAAATAAAAATAAACTACAAAACAATAGGGGGTCTATGATAAAATCCTAGACCCTCCCCCTGTCCAGGATAAAATCCTAAACCCCCCCTGTCCAGGATATAATCCTAGACCTCGGGGTCTAGGTTAAGATTGTCCAAATTGGAAAGTCAGAAATTTCACACATCATCATCAATCTTATGTTGATGAAATCCACAAGCAGGTGATTATTAACTGCATCATCAATCTAATGTCATATTTATTGAAATATAATATTTTACATTTTTATATAACGTGGCTACCGATTTATTTTTGAATAGTCAACATAATACATGACATGATGTGTATTTGTTGCTATTGTTACTGTCGAATTCGATGTTATTTTTATTTTTTTATTTTTTATTTTTTATTTTATTTTTTATTTATCTTTTTTTTTATTATTTTTTATTTTTTATTTTTTTATTTTTTATTTTATTTTTTATTTATCTTTTTTTTTATTATTTTATTTTTTATTTTTTTTTCTGTTATAACGGATGTATACACACGATATTAGTGTAAGAGGGATTTCACATAATTTTTGCTTTAACTAACGAGCCTTGGCTGGTTAGTTTCTGGGGGCAACGATGAGCCGTGCCGTAGAATAGGAATTTCTCATTTTTAGCAAGCTTCATTATGTATCCAATTGTTTTATTGTTTCTTTATGTAAAGTTTTACAATAAATAAACATATTGGTTAAAAAAAGCAATTTTTTCTGATATCAATTCATAAATAAATTAAAAAAAGTCTGGTTTGGCGAGATTTAATAGATTATGATAATTTATATATTTAATTTCTAGATTTTGATAATTTTCAAAATATAACTTGTTGTAAAGTCTTGAATACGAAGGGATTCCATATATTTGGGTAGATTAGTTACAAGAAAATTTAATAATTGATTCAATTTTGGAATTACCTAATCTAGGAAGAAGTATCAAATAAAAATCTTATGTTTCATAAGAGAAAATTCTTCAAGAATTCTGGTGGTAATATTTTTAAATTTTAAATTGCACAAGGTATGATTATGTTAGAAGTTCTGACGCAAAACTTGTAATGAACATTTACAATGGGTTTAAACCATCAATTATTCAAAGAAAATAATGGAAAAATGATGTAATTTTGAACCTTTCAATTGTCCAACTGAAGAATTGAAATCTCAACTTGTATATACAATGATGAATATTGTCCTAATAAAAATAATGATGAATATTTTAATAAAAATAATATGAAGCAATGTATGCAAGTGGGCATTTTCCTGTTCTGAAATCAAAGAAATTTGAAGTTAATGCACATGATTAGTATCTACATATTTTAGCAATAGATGAATGCTCATTTTTATAAAGAAAATACTAGCATTGATAATTATTTTAGACTCAAAACAATGGGATTTTATAGTTCCTGATGATAAGTGAGTGTTACATTTCTTGAATCACCTGTTTAATAAATTTATCTAAATGAAATTAACAATCTTTAAATTTTGCATAGTTGAAGAAAATGAAATCCAGGGAAATTATTCTTTGATTTGTTGTAATTTATTATTCTTTTAGTCATGATGTTCTTGTATTTTCTCTGAAATTAGCAATAGCTTACGATAAGTTAGAAGAAATTCCATACAAAATTTATTTTCAACATGATGTTTGATTTGTGCCTAATCAAATATTTTGAATTATTTGAAGCAAAATGGGTACAATAGTTTGCGTGTCTATTTTTATTCGTGCTTAAAGCTCTCAATTTGTTCGGTAAAAACCGCCGGTTTAGTTCGGTCTGGTTAATATATAATCCGAAATATTCGGTTCGGTCACGGTTTATAAACAGAAACCGAACCGAATATTTCGGTTTACATAGATACATATTTATTGAATATATAAAAACCGAACAAAACCGGTTCGGTTCGGTTTTGGATAATTATTATTCGGCTTCAAACCGAATCCGAACCGTTGAGAGCTTTATTCGTGCTATAAGAGCAGCATGATTTTTTAGTTTGATTTCCTTTGAACAATAAGTTCGACGTTCTTAGTTGATCATAACTATGCATATTTATATAGTTACCAAATTTATTATAAAGGATTTATAAAGGGTTTTGTAAAATGAATTTTCGCACGTGAGAAAGAAGCTCTAAATTAAAAGACAAACGGAAAATTAACTTTAGAGATAATAGAAAGTACACAAAAAAAAAAGATCCATTATCGTAAAAAATATCTACATTATAATTATTGTATGCGTTGTATATGCGAACTCGACTGCTTAAATGATTACGAAAATTGAAATTGGTTTTAAAAGAAAAAGTTAATTTTTTTGTCGGCTGTTGAATATGCAATAGTAATTGTATAACAAATACGTATTTATTATTGATCGTTACATTTACTGTACTGTTACATTGCACTGTTTAATTATTATGCGTAAACAATTTATATAATTAACATTTCTTTCTTAAAATAGAAAAAATAAAAAATAAAAAATAAAAAAATCGTTTTCGTACTCAATTTTTTTTCTTTTTTTTTTCTCTTCACGTTACAATAATAATAATAATAAATAAAAAAAATAATAATTATAGTAAAATATATTTTTGATAATATTTTGATAATATTTATGCCATTTGTATATTTGGATAATTCGTATTTATGAAAGAAATTCTTTTTTTCTAAAAAAAAAAAAAAAAAATTTAAAAAAAAGTATTTAATTTTTTTTTAATTCAAAAATAACTTTCGTATTTCTTACATAATATATATTTCATTTAAGACTCTATATATGTATGGTAATAATAATCTATTTTCATATTCTTTTAATATTCCCTTTTTTAAAAATTCGAATATTTTCGATATTGTTATCACTAAAATTCATTAAAAAATAATTAGTCTAACTATAAATAGTAATTAAATAAAGAGAAGAAAAAAAAAAGTGAATTGGATAAATAACGAACGAAAGTAGGAATAATTTATGAAAAAAAAATTTAAAAAAAAGTATTTAATTTTTTTTTAATTCAAAAATAACTTTCGTATTTCTTACATAATATATATTTCATTTAAGACTCTATATATGTATGGTAATAATAATCTATTTTCATATTCTTTTAATATTCCCTTTTTTAAAAATTCGAATATTTTCGATATTGTTATCACTAAAATTCATTAAAAAATAATTAGTCTAACTATAAATAGTAATTAAATAAAGAGAAGAAAAAAAAAAGTGAATTGGATAAATAACGAACGAAAGTAGGAATAATTTATGAAAAAAAAATTTTATTAAATTTAAAAAAAAAAAAAAAAATTATAATTAACGAATATTCAAGAAATTCGAGAAATTCAAGAACTAATTTTATATTTAAGAAAAAAAACAATTTACAATGACATCAAGATGGCTAACTGTGATACTGGCGGTGATGATATCGATGTTGATGATGATGATAGTAAAAGTTGAGGCTGATCTAAGTTCACCGAGATAGTAAGTAATTTTATTAAAGAGAAGTTTATTGGGAATTGGAAATTTGAAATTTTAAATTATCTTCAAATATTGAATTCGTATTTTCTTTTTATTTATAATAGTGGACATGGAGCTGTTTTAATAAACCAAAAGTAAGTACTTTAATTATTTATACTTTATACTTTTTAATTCTTTAATTATCTTAATTATTCATTCTTAATTCTTATTTTCATCATCACAATAGAATATATATTTATGGTGGACGTAAAGTTATTGTCACTAATGAACCGTATGCAACTGATAGTCTAAATGTTCTTAATGAATTTATTATTCTTGATGTATCAAAGTCATTTACAATTGATGATCTACCATGGGAAATTAATAATGATGGAAATGGTACCAATCCTCATTTATTTCGTCATGGAGTAACTTCAAATGGGAACGATTTAATGATACTTTTTGGGGGTATTTCCGATACAAACAATACAAATAATTCGGTATTATGGTATTGTCATACAGATAGTTCTAAAATATTCCAACCATCTAATATAACTGCAAATGCTTCAAGAAGATTTTCATTTGGTACGGTTTCAGATAGTATTGATACACATATAATTGGTGGAGTTGATTCCCTAACACGATTACCAGCACAAGGAATAATTGATATAGGTATAAGTAGTATTGAATCCGATATTGCCATTTCTAATTTGATTAATGTAAATGTGGCTAGTTATGATCATACAGCAACTCTTTTGGATGGAAATATTTATATTATTGGCGGAATGATTAGTTTTGCAACTTTTGCTGATATGTCATCAATTGGAGTTTATAATACTTATGATCATACATTGAGTATACAGGTAAGCGTTATTTATTTAGAGTGGTAAAATTTATTCTTATAATATTAATAATAATAATTTCTATATTCTACATATAGCAAGCAAATGGTGATATACCTGATCAACGTGGAGCACATCGAGCTGTTGGATGTATGTATATTTTATTTTATATGTATTATATATTATATATATTTTATTTATTTCCATCAACAATATTAATTTAATAATATTTAATCAATTAGTTAACAATACAATAATAATTCATGGTGGTTTTAATGCAATTGGCGATACCGATAATTTATTCAAATTGAACGTTTTATCATTAACATGGGAGAAACTTAATATTATGGGTCCAGATCCTGGAGCACGATATAGTCATACATTTACTTTAGTGGGAAATTATATTATTGGCACTTATGGTATGTCAATCCTATTAATCATTCGCTATATTTTATAATCATTTACTTTGTTATTTGAAGTAACTGAAGTAACTATAATCATTCACTAATAGTTTTCTACTTTTATTTCTTTTTTTAATTTATTAGGCCTATCAAAAACGGTAAGTTCTCCTTTATTTATTTTTTTTCTCTTGATTTTCTTGATTCGTTAGACTTTTCGTCACGCCATGAATTATATCATTCATTATTTATACGTATATAAATATTTTTTTTTTTGCAGAATGGGACATTAAGTAATATCTTCATTCTCGACCTAAACACTTTATCATGGACAAATGAATTTAATCCTCTACCTGCTGGTACATCTACTAATACACCTACAAATAATACACCTACTGATTCATCATCATCTTCTTCTTCTTCCAAACTTCCAATAATAGTTGGGATTGTTGGTGGATTTATAATATTAGCAGTTTTGATTTGTCTATCAATATTTTGTTTCATAAAGAGGAAACGAAAAAATGAACCTAATACAAAATTAATACATGAAGATGCAGATAGATCACCACAAATGACTTCATTAAATAATAATAAAAGTTATGATTATGATTATGATGATGATAATAGTAATAATGTTAATAATAATGTGACTGATCTACAACCAATACCATATGATTATGATGATGATAATAGTAATAATGATAATAATAATAATAATGTTCCTAATCTACAATCAATACCATATGAGCAACATCAACTATATCAACAACAACATCAACAACAACAACCATATCAACAGCAACTTCAGCAATATGCTGAAGAAGAAGTAGATCCACTTAATTATGATACAACAAAAATTCCATTTGGTCATCCTAGGAAGTATGGGATCTGATAAATCGAAAGAATTAACGTTTAAAGATCAACAGCAAGAATCATGGGCTTCTGTACAAAATTATTTAGAATTGAGCAACCAAGTTTATGTTCGAAAAACCAGAATAGTAAATTACAATAAGATTTATATACATTTATACAGATTAAAAAAGGCGTTTCTTCGGACTTCGGTGTGTATTTTATTATGGTAATATTTCACACAATGTGAACTTGTGACCTAATCGTTTGGAACGTAGAACATAACGGACAAATAAAGTGTTACCAAAGTTCCGTTTTTGATGCTTTGAATTTTAAAATATCAAAAACGAGGTAAATTATTATTTATTTATTGATTGATTTGAAAATGATTGAATTCGAAAAAAAAGCATAGTTTCCGACAGAATAGAGAAAATCTTGTTGGCCCAATTTAGTTAAAATCAAGGATAAATTAATTAATGCGTGTTCTCGAATTTTCTTTCTTTCTTTTTTGATTATTATTTTTTTTTGAACATTTAAACATTTTCTAAATATATGAACATTCAAACATTTTTCTATAAGCATTTAAAGATTATTCAAATCTAATACAAACGTTTTAGGATAAAAAAAATTGTCTCTATTATTTAATTTTTTTGTTGTAAATGATTTTTCCTATCCATTATTAAATATAATTTGCTTCTTTTTTTTTTTTTTTTTTTTTTTTTTTTTTTATTTTTTTTTTTTTTTTTTTTTTTTTTTTTTTACAAAGATGGTGTTTTTGTTCGGAGCACGCACTATGAAACTATTAACCACCACGTGATGTCTGTCTATTCACTTTCGAGGATCTGATTAAGTGTCTCCTGTCTTTTTATAAATTGTGACTGACATAATGATTTTTAATGAATATTTAATAAATTGTGAAACAAAACTAATTAATAAAACTTACTTTTGCATTTATTTTCGATATTTGTACTTAAGTATAGAAGCTTTTTTTCTTTGTTCGGGAAAGATCTCAAGATTTAAGTTATAAATAAGTTAGTAATTCCTACTGAAAAGGTGTTGATGAAAATGACGTGGACGAAACTTCTTTAGTATCAAAAATTTTTGAATTTAATGAAATAGAAATTGGATGTCATGAAAACGTAGAATCTGATAGTGAATATGATTTTGAAAGTGATAATAGTGATAATGAAAAAGAATTAGAAAATAATGACGATGAAAATGATGTTATAATTGAACAAAAATTGTCGAATAATTTAACGCCATGTGTTTTAATTGATAAAATAGATGGAAAAATTCAAAGATGTAAAAATACGGAAAGTGTGACAATTAATAGGGATATGGCAAATAGATAGTGATGTAATTTTAGAAGCCAATGGGTCTTTAGAGAATTTAGGAGTTTGTAGTTATCATTTTAATCATGACCAAAATAAATTACATAATTCAAAAGACAAACGATTAAAATCTACATCAGTTAGCATTCTTAATAGACGCAGATGTTTATTTTGTGAAAAACTTTTTTATTTTTTTACGAAAATTATTAGATAAAAATATAAAAATCGCTTGCAATGGGCAGCATATATGTAAATTAGCTTTCAAAGATATCTATAAATTTAAAAATTTAAACAAGTTAAATTTTATAATTAATTACTTTTTAAAATAAAATTATTGAAAATTATTATGAAAAAATATTACCTCTGATTTTCCAGATCCAATAAATCACGCAATCCATGAAGAGTATGAATACATCCGCTAATATAACATGAATGTGAATGTAACTTATTTGAATGTGAAAACAATTCAAGAAATCCTTGCTTTTGAGATTTTAATGGATTTTTTTGAACTTTCATCAGCAATTTGAAGTCGTAACATTATTATCCACTGTATTATTTAATGCATCGCAAAATAAATCAACTAATTCAACAGCAATATCAGAGGAATCATCACTCCAACATCGATACATCAAATCTAAATACCATTCTGGAATCCAATTTAACATAAAATCAGGGACCTTTACTCTTATGCCATTACATATATATATCATCATGTGCTCGGTCAGCAAATGGTCGTTGTGCTGTGCTGTAATTATTTCATACAAAATTCCATCAAAACTATAAATATTACCTTCCCTTGTAAATTGATTTCCCTTAATATCTCGGGTGGAATATATGGAATTAATCCATAAATAATATTATGGAGTTTATAATTAAATCGTTTTCGAATTTACATGAATCTAAATTTATAATTGATGCAATGTCAAAATTTTCAAAATTGAAATTATGTTCGATCCAAATGTTTCTACTATGAAAGTTAAAATGACTAAATCTTTTTTCTTTTAAGCTTAAATGTCTATTTTTGTTTCACACCCTAGATTCCAAAAATTTTCGTTGAAAAAATCAAATTAGATCATCATCAAATAATTCAGTAACGATGATGAAATTTTGAGTAGAAGAATTTTTTGAAATTCCACAATATTTTGTCATGCATTCGGAATGAAGAATTACTAATTAATAAATTAAAAAAATATCAAATAATAGTTAATAATAATTTCAATTTACAATCGAAATAACAAAGCCAATCCAGCGTATTAAAATTCCAATACCATTTTATTCCATTTCTTATTCAGCATGACACACTGATCCATGTCCACCATTTGCTAAACGCTTGATATCTAAATTTATCATAAGGTATTCATTGTAACTTAAAAACAAATCGTTTAATTGAGTTTCTTGAATAATCTTATCGATGTTAGGATTTCCATTAGACCAAGTTCTAAACTCTCGAATAAAATGTTCTTTAGTGTACAAGCCACAGATTCCGTTTGAGTTAATGTTATTTCTGAAATTACAAAATCATTAGAAGAATGACCAGCTGGGCATTTTTTTCGATATATAGAAAAAATCAAATATTATATTTAAGGATTTTTGGGTATTATTATATTATTGTTGCATATGTTACACAAAATTAAATAAGCTTATCGTTATCGTTATTAATTATTAACGATTTTTTTTTTAAAAATTAACATCACATGTTATTCTTGGTTCTTAAATACAAAAATTGTTAATATTTTATTCAATGATGTAATTTTAACATTAGTGTTTATGATCATGGTTTTTCGTCCTGTTGAGACACCTAATTTCGAAAAGTTATACATTATATAAATAAATAAATAGTGGATGCCGAATTCAAAAAAGGAAATATTTATTGATTTTCACTTCTATTTATAATCTCTTTTTTAATCATTAGATGTTTATATCTACCAATTAACAATCTTGTAATCTAAAATTAGGTTTGTTGACATCTGATATGAATTTAAATTTAGCACAAATAAATAAAATCAAAAAAGGAAATGATTACCATAAAATGAATTAGTTCTATAAATTCGGAATAAAAAATATTCTTTAGAAATGGCAAATATGATGTATTGTCCGGCAGGTCATTATTCAGAAGATTTCACTTATTTCGATTATGAAAATTTGACTGACAAAAATGAAAGATGTTCTTTGTGTACTAAAGAACATTTTATTCAGGAATTTAAAACTTGGTCTAGCGGAAACGTTAACATTGATAAGACTATCCAAGAATCTCAAACAAATAACCTTTACTATAGCTTACACTGGATACCTTATGATAATTTTCAAAATATAAAGCACATAGCAAATAGTGGCCGTGGATCTGTGTATTCTGCAAAATTAGAAAATGGAATAAAATTGTTTTGGAATTCTATCAATCAGGATTGGGAATATCATTTAATAGGCAAAAAAGTTGCTTTGAAAGAAATAAAAGATTCGAGATATGATATAGTTGAATTTCTTAAAGCGGTATGTATTTCTTTATATTTAGAATATATATAAGTTATTAACATTTCATAAGTTGTTAATTTTTCTTTTAATATTTTCATATTTAGACAAAGATTTTTAATGATTACGAATATATTGCTAAATATTATGGAATTTCAAAAAATCCTTCTACACAAAACTATATTATTGTCATGAAATTACTTGTTGACGACTTACATAATTTTTTAACCAAAACTTTTTGGAATTTGGGGTGGAATTCAAAATTAAATATATTAGCATCAATAACGGAAGGTCTCGGAATTTTACATCGAAATAATTTTGTTTATTGTGACCTTCATAGTGGAAATATTTTAGGTTTCTCCACACACAGTCAAGCATCAGATATAGATTTAGATTCATGTAAATTAGAAAATGATTCAATTTTAAATGCTAATAACAAAAATAACAAAATTTATGGATTAATTCCATATATTCCACCTGAAGTATTAAGAGGAAATGAATTTACAAGGAAGGGCGATATTTATGGTTTTGGTGGAATTATGTATGAAATGGTTACTGCACAACGACCATTTGCTGACCAAGCACATGATACTTATTTGATGATAAATATATGTAATGGTGTAAGACCAAAGGTCCCTAATTTTATGTTAAATTGGATTCCAGAATGGTATTTAGATTTGATGTATCGATGTTGGAGTGATGATCCTTCTGAACGTCCAACTGTTGGTGAATTATCTTATTTATTTTGGGATATAACAGAAAAATTTGAGTATAATATAGTTGATAATGATGTTATGCGACAACTTAAAATTGCTGATGAAAATCAAAAAAATACATCAAAATCTCAGAAGCAAGAATTATTTGAATTATTTTCATATTCGAGTAAGTTACATCCGCAATCATGTAATTTTAGTCGATATATTCATACTCTTCATGGATTGCAAGATTTATTGGAAGAAATAACATCAGGAAAATCATCAGGTAATATTTTTAAAACAATTTAATTTTTAAATTATGGTTAATTACTGAATTTAAATTATTAAAAAAAATTTTAAATTTATTAAATATATAGATCTTAACATTAAAGTCCAATAAATCAATTACTTTCAATGCCAATACTTATGATATTTGATTCTAAAGAATCATTAAAATTTATTGATGAGGGATAGGAAATTCAAAGGAAAGCAGAAAAGAGAGATCATTCTCTTATATCTCAATTTTGATTGTATTAATTAAATAAAAATGATATTTCAGTTACGAAAATTAAAAAGGAATGAATTAGGCTTTCATTTATTTTAATTACCTTAATTTTATATATTTTTTATATATTTTAAAATTTAAAAAATTTCTTTTTATTTTATTTTTTATTGTATTGAGGGAGGAATCCATTTCTAAATTCTGACTTATTTAGCTTTTTTAATTTTTTAAAAATTTATTTTTGTGAATGTATTAATGAACTCGCATTTAACATATTTATCAGTTATCTAATTCCGAAAAGGTCACGCTATAAATAAATGAATATTAACAATAGAAATAACAAAAATTCATGAATAGTTATGAAATGCATAAATGTATCTCTTTAATAGTCAGTTAGCATTTGAATCATATCCTGAAATCAATGAACGAGTCAGTACCAAAAACTAGAAAAAAACGATAAATTCTAATATTAAAAATTATATTATTTCTATTTAAGAATCAAGAATAACAAGTGAAGTTCCATTCGATGTTTGTTTTAAAAAATAAAAAAAATGATAATATTTAAAATAAGAAAAGTGTTCTAAGGTAAGTGATGTTTACTTTTGACTACAAAAGGATAAAAATTTTATTATGAAAGGCTTGATTATAATAAAGTTATTTTTGTTATTTATTTATAATAAATGTGAACAGCTCTTTCGATAACTGAATTAGATTCAATTATATCATACAAATAATCTATTAAAAATTTAATTCAATATCATTAATTAATTTTTTGCTTTATTATTTTCTATTAATGACATATGACTTTTTCTGATCTGATCATTACTTATCGTACTCTGGTTAGCCAACCAATAAGCCACATAATATATTTTTTTTAAAAAATTCTCTTCCAAAAAACCCACTTTCTTCCGAAAAAACTTTCTTTCATAATATATTTCTTTACTTTTAAATCTTTATTCACTTCATCATATAATAGACTGATCTTATTTTACTATTGGTTTATTTTTAAATTGTTTCCAATAGTGTCATTTCTTTATTATTTTTTTTTGTATAAATTATTACACTTGTTTTTGAGTTGTTACGTTCCTTTTATAGTTTATTATTTATTCTGTTTTTTTTAACTATTGCTAACTTTGTTGTTTTTAGACTAATAATTTTTGAACAACGGATGCTTCACATGCAGTGTCCCTTATTACTGAAGCGGTTCAATTATTCTTTAATTATTCCATTATTGTTAATTGTGTCGGTTTTCTTAAATTCATAGCTCCGGACAAACAGGCAGCGTTACCGCTTATTATTTTGTTGTTGATTTAAGTCTTTTTGGTATATAGATTACTAAGCAAACTTTCTAAACTTTAAATACTAATAAATATTATTCCTTTGCTAATTAGATTATCATGCTTCGGGGATCAGGTGCCTGTTATGTAAAGAATAATCAACTTTTAGAGCTTAACTTCTAAAAAAGAAGCTTAGACAATTTCTCACGTTTTTTTTAAAGATTTTATTCAAAGTTAATTTAATTAAAGTAATGCAATGGAAATGAAATGAATTCATAAAATAGTTTATATATTATAATATGAGAAATGGTTCTAAACACATTGTGATTAGCCAGCCAGTTTATTTTTATAATTTTTTGAATGATTTTATATTAAACTAATCTTTACAATTTTTGAATTATAATCTATTTATTATTTAAATAAACCAATTATAATATTTATTTTATTGAATCAATATATTGAACTCAAGACATTAATCAGCGCATTGAATTCAAGACATTGAACTCAAGACATTGGTCAATCCGGGACACTAATTGAACTCAAGGCATTATCAAGTGCAATGAATTTATAAATTATCTATTGCCTATAATTAACGACTATTCAATCGATTAGACACATGAAGCTCATATATTTTATTTGTTTTTTACAAAGCTTTTCTTATTATTTTTTTTTAATTGCTGAACTAATAATGCATGAAAACAACGATTATCTGTGTTAAAATAGTGAAAAAATTAAATTATTAAAGGAATGTGAAGTGCCTTTCAAAGTAAATGCTTGGCATCAGCATCCCAAGAAGACAAAAAGACAAAAAATGGATAAGTACCTTCAAGGCAAGATTTTAGTGCATGAAAAAAATAAATTAAATAAGGTATATAACTTAATTTATTATAATTTATTTATTGGGTTTACATAAAAATTCATTCTTTCTCACTTTAAGAAAGGTAGGATTTTTTGCAACAATTTTCTTATAATAAAAATTATTAATGTAATCGCATAACTATTATGAATTTGTTATCAATATTTTGTAATTTATTAATTTTGTCTTTTAATATTTTCATATATAGATAAAGTTAACTCTAATCTATTTATTTCTGTATAATTGTATATTTTGGAATTTCAAAAAATCCTTCTACACAAAATTACATTATTGTTATTGATTTATTTGATGATGACATTTTTAACCAAAACTTTTTGGGATTTAGGGTATTTATGGTGGCAATTAAAATTAGAAATATTAATATCAAAAGCAGAAGGTCTTATAATCTTACATGCAAAAAATTTAGTTCATTGTGAACTTCATAATAGAAATATTTTGATGAACTATAATTTTGGTCTTAACGATTATGCAATAGTAGTAATGAATTTAGGTTTATATAAATTAGAAAATGATTTAATTTTAAACTCTTACAACAAAAATAACAAAATTTCTGGATCTATTCCATGTATTCCACCTGAGGTATTGAGAGGAAATGAATTTATAGGGGAAGGTAATTATATAAAAATAGTTACTGCTCAACGAACCGACCGTTTGCTTCCAAGCACATGATACTTATTTTATGTAATGGCGTAAGACCAAAAGTCCCTGATTTTATGTTAAATTGGCCTCCTGAATGTATTTAGACTCGATGTTGGAGTGGAGTAGTAATCCTTCTGAATGTCTAACTGCAGCAGAATTAGGTGATTTATTTTGTGAAATAGCAAATAAATTTAATGATTATATAATGGATAATAATGCCATACGGCAACTATGAAAATCAAAAAAATATATCAAAATCTCAAAAGTAAGAATTATTTGAATTGTTTTCTCCAGTAAGTTACATCTACATGTTATATTGGTCGATATGTTCATACTCTTCATGGATTGCATGATTTATAAAATCACGAAATCTTCTTAGAACGATTTCAACAATTGCATTTTAATGAATGATCAATTGCAAATCGATTAAATTAATTAAAATTTTAAATTTATAGATCCTAATTTATTATTAAAGCCCAACGAATCAACTACTTCAGGGGTTAACTCTCATAATATTAATGGAGAAACAGAAATTAAAAGCAAGCAGAAATCTTTTCAAATATTTCAACCTTGATATTTTTATGATATTAAAAGAACTTTAATGACCAATAACGAGAATAAAATCATTTTATATATAATATAAAGTTAAAATTAAAAATAAAATAAACAAATCAGTATAGTACGACTGTGCAATACAATTTAGTGAGTATGTATTGTGGCGGTCTGCCCAGAACAAAGAGTAAAGTTACGTCAATCAGTCCCACTAAATCGAACTCTCGTCACACCCCTTTTCGTCTGTTCCTGTTAGGTTTCTCTACCTAATTACGCAGGCTTGTACTATCCCAGTCAGGCTACAACCTGATTACGCCGGTCAAGTACTACAGATATTCTTTAAACAACTACACACACAGGCGTGATCTGAAGGTACGTGAGTAAGTGGAGTAAAAGTATCTTTTTACAGCTCACTACGCAAACTTCCGAATCTTAGCTTCAGACTTTATTCAGTAACTTTATTCAAGAAATTACAAAATTAGTAATAGAGGTATTACGGGCTGTTAACCGTTTCTCACCAATATTACCGTTATCACGAAATAAAAATATTAAAAACGTATCAAATTATTACGGTGTATATTGAAACTTTTAAACTTATTGCAAAGATGTAACAACAAAAATATATCACTGCTTTGGCGTGTCTTATCTCTGCTGCTAAATCAAAACAATATGTTTCTATCTTTATTATTTATTTTTATTATAAAATTGCGTACCAAAAGATTATTATTTTATTATTACAGATTAAGTAAAAGATTTTCGTAATTATTCGGAATATGCCAAAAGAAATTAAAATCATAAAATTGTAAAATGAGCCGATCCTTTTCACATCCTAAATTACCAGTCTATTTTATACACTTTCGAACTTATTTTCCTTCATCCTGTGTTGTCGCGTCTAAACACGTTCTTTTCTAATTTTAAAGATGACACACAAGGATGAAATACTTCGTACAAAGATGAATAATCTGTCATCTAGATGGTAACACACTCATCCGGTTACACTGTCATCTCAATGTCATCTCCCGTGACCTTCGCAACATTTCGAAATCCCGTGCACATCCCATGTGGAATTCGTGCACCCTCAAACATTTCCTCCTTCAAGGGGGAGCTCCTGCGACCCCATACTCATACCCCATAAATCGCTCATTAGCTGCAAATGCATTTCGCTGCACATTTTCAGTAATCTTTCGTACTCCTGTTTCGGAAGCTTGTAGATCCAGTCAGGTGTGACCAGTTGGAGATTCTTTGGTCGCAGCATTCCGACTGCTTGTGCGAGAGATCTTAACCTTTGCACTATCTGGTATGTCCGTGATCCGTTCTGATGGGAATACCCTTGCAACTCGTGTTTTATCGACGTAGCCGTACGGATTTCTTGAAAAGTAGAAATATACTCTCCAAGCCTTCTATAAGCGTTCACCCGTTGTCCGTTAGGATTATCTGGATCCGTGGCTACAGAGAGCAGCCCGGCTATGTCGTGATCAAACACTGCTTCCGTAAGATCGTGTACCTCTTCGGGTGCGGTTATTGTATCCAGGACATATGGGAGTAACATGTCATTCTCTCGCTGCACCACTTCATCACTCGTGGGTCCTCCCAGGTTTATTGCGTAACCTTCCGTTACCAGATATGCCCCTGTATCATCTAGTATAAGCTGTGCGCCTCTCGATAGTTCTAATAGTTCTTCGCGTAATCTGCTGACTCGTTCACAAAAGCTTTCGGAGATTTGTAGGTGGGTCATGTTAAATGTTTTTAGTCGTGTTTCGGGAAACGTCGCATTTTATCTTTGTCTTTCATGCACGGCTATTGTTCTCTGTTATCTCACGTGAGATAAAACCCCTTTGTTTGTAAGACCTTAGGCGATTTCCGTGTACAGGTCGGTGGTTCAATACTTCTCCGTTGCTAGTCCTCAATATGTATGACCCATTTCCCAAAACTTGATGAATAAAATAGGGTCCTGTCCATTTGTTCCGAAACTTGTCGCCATGAACATTTTGTAAATCTGATCGATATTCTAGTACCATATCGTTGTTTCTGTACGTCATAATACGGGTTCTCTTATCGTAAGCCCTCTTTNTGGGCATCTTTTATGTTCTTGGACGCTTTGATCTTGTTGTCTGCGAATACTCCTACCATCTCACTAATTCTTCTATTGATTAGGTCCTCGTACTGTCTTTCGCTAATTTCCGTGGCTGGCCATGTTACTATATCGAGCTCTATGGGCAGTGTAGGCACGCAACCATAGAGTAGGTAAAAGGGTTCGTACTTTGTCGTCCTATTCCTAATGGTCCGATATGCGAAAAGTGCCGGGGGTATTAACACATCCCAATCGTACGATGTTTCTTGTACGCACTTTTCCAGAGCCCTACATAAGGTCTGGTTGTACCGCTCTGTCAGGCCATTGCTCTGAGGGTGGTATGCAGACGTAAGTCTATGATGAGACCCCATTATCTCTACTAGGTTCGCTACTACTTGGCTGACGAATACTGCTCCTCTATCTGACAGTATCTCTCGCGGACATCCGTGACGGCATATTATTTCATCGTATAGGAACCATGCGACGGTCATCGCATCTGCCTTTTCTATTGCTCTGGCTTCCGGCCATTTTGTGAAATAGTCCGTAGCTACTATAATGTATCTTTTCTTTGTGGACGTTAGTTTCAAAGGTCCCACAATGTCTATTCCTAGTCGGTCGAATGCTTGCCCTACTTTAATGGGTCGCATTTCTTCGGTTCTCGTAGGTTTATCCTGTCGTTGGCACGCGTCACAGGATTCTATATAGTTCTTTACGTCTATGCCCATGGTGGGCCAGAAATATCGCTTTCTCGTTTTATCGATTGTAGCTTTTATGCCGAAATGTCCCGCATTTGGCACACTATGCATATTATGTAGTAATTTCGTTACGTCGCTTTTCAATATTACCCGTAATGGGCTATCATCCTTATTACGTTTGAACAATAAATTGTCTTGCACGATATAATGGTTCGCCTGCTGCCGTAGTTGTCGTCGTTGCTCGCTTGTCCAATTCGGGGGAAAAGTGTGATTGATTAAATACTCAGTTATTTGATTGTAAATTTCCGTGTCCATTTCGAAAGGTTTCGTAAGTCCTCTTCTATTTATCTGAGTTTCCGGGTTTCTTCTATTAGCTTTAGTACTGGATCCGGGATAAAGTGTCTGCGTTGGCGTTAAGACGCCCTTGTTTATGAATTATTTCGTAATCGTACTCAGATAGTTCAAAGATCCAACGGGCAATCCTTCCTTTCGGTTGCGGATGATTCTTCAACCATGTGAGGGCTAGGTTGTCAGTGTACAAATCAAACTTGGGACCATGCAAATAATGCCTGAAATGTCGTACAGCCCAAATGGCGGCGAGGCACTCTCTTTCAACGACGGTATAGTTTTGTTCGGTACTGGACAGCAGTCGGCTAGCATAAGCAACGGGGTGTTCGTGATTCTCCGTATCCTTCTGTGAGAGCACAGCTCCAATACCACAGTCAGATGCATCGGTAGCGAGTATAAATTGTTTCGTGAAATCAGGGTACGTCATTATAGGTGCCGAAGTTAGACGACTCTTCAGCAAGTCGAACGCGGATTGGTGTTCATGCTTCCATTCGAACACGACGTCCCTTTTCGTAAGGTTATGTAACAGTTTCGCGACAGTAGAGAATTCTTTTACAAATCTTCTATAGTAAGACGCAAGTCCCAGGAAAGCTCGGACATTCGTTTTGTCTCTTGGGACAGGATAACTCTTCACTTTCTCGATCTTTGCCGGATCAGGAGCTATCCCTTTGATTGTTATGATGTGGCCTAAAAATGCTAGTCTCGTTCGGAAGAAGTTGCACTTCTCCAGATTTATCTTTAAACCTGCGTTCCTTAAAAGGGTAAAAACAACTTTTAAATGCTTTTCATGTTCTTCGCGAGTTTTCGAGTAGATGATAATATCGTCTATATACACAAGTACGAACTTCCACGCAACTTCATGGAAAACCCTGTCCATCACTCTCTAGAACGTTGCGGGAGTGTTGATGAGTCCAAACGGCATTACTAAGAACTCATATATTCCGAATGGGGTAGTGAAAGCGGTCTTTTCGCGATCCTTCGCTGCTACTTCCACTTGCCAAAACCCTGATGCTAGGTCCAAGGTAGAAAAGAAAGCGGAATGTCCTAAAGCATCTAGCATATCAGCTATTCGAGGGACTGGGTAGGCGTCAGGTTTCGTAACAGCATTCAGCTTTCTGTAATCAATGCAAAGCCTGAACTTCCCATTCTTCTTGCTAACCACTACTGTGGGTGCAGACCAGGGGCTAAACGACTTTTTGATCAATCCGTTCGTCAACATACGCTCTATTTCCTCCTTCAAGAAATTCAAGTGTCGGGGTGAAGTTCGATAGGGATGCAACTTGATAGGTTTCGCAGTTCCTACATCTATTGTATGTTGGTAGACGCCGGTCTTCCCTAACTGAGAGAGGTCACTTGCTGCTAAGTTCGGGAATTCTCCGATAATCTTCGCAATTAGGGGTTTGTACTGGTTTTCCTCGAGCATCTCTGCTCCTCCTTGCGTCAGGTTACAACGTATGTCTTGTACCTCGTTTTGCGGTAGTATGGAAATAGCTTCCCATTCTCGTAATTGTTCTTCGCACGTTTCGCATTTGTCCTCCCTAGTTTCAAGATATTTTCCGCACCAGCAGGATGATTTTGGTCCCGTAACGCTTCGTCGTCCTTGTTTATGCTTCTTCTTCTTTCTGACGACGTCGAAACAGTACGTTAGGTAGTCATAGGTCTCCCAAGTGGTGTACTCCGAATTTGTACGTATTCCTTCGGAGGTAATCTTATACTTCACACTGGTCCCTTGCTGAGGCAGATTGTATGAGAGGCCTACAAAGTTTGCCTCATTGTCATCGGTTTCCTCGTCTGAATCTTCACTACTCTCATTGTTCTCCTCATCGCTTTCGCTGTCGCTCTCATCGTCGCTATCCGGCGACACTTCATTGGTGTTCCGGCAAGGGATACTAATCGTTCCTTTTTCGTCCTTTAACGTCAACTTGCAATGTTGGTAATCAATAATTGCACCCGCGCTTCTCAGCCAGTCAGTGCCAAGTACTAGAGAGTATCTGGATGCGTCGATAACTTCCATATCTACTGCTACAATTACACTCCCTATCCTTACAGGAACTTGGGTTACAATTCCCAAACTAGAGCGTTTTTCGCCGTGTATACCCGTAATCCTTCTTTCGGAAGACTTTTCTACTCTTCGTCCCAATGACTCCATGAAACTCTTTGAGACAATACTGATGGAAGAGCCGCTATCAAGTATTACTTCGACCTTCCATCCTGCAACCTGGGCCTTGCACATCATAGGTGTATTTTCTTCTATTTTCGTATGGTTGACGATTTTCGCTAATTTTGTACGTTTGGGTGCCAAAGCTTTCCGTACATCATTTCGAAAAGGTGGCATTGCCATGATCTGTCCTAAAGTAATGTTAGCTCTCGTGTTCAGTAGGTCAGAGACAATGGAGTATGGTGGGGCAGCTTGCGTCATGTATGGTTGTTGTGGGGAAGGTGCTTTCCTTTTCTTCTTTTGTCGCGATCCTTCGGATACTTCTTTACCCTTTCCTGAGCGTAACCTTTTGGCAATAGGCTGGACTGTTTGTTTGTTTGCGGATCCTTCCGCTACATTCGCATTATTTGTGCTGGTCTTTAATAAGGGATTTGTTTCACTCGCACTCTCACCCTCCGGAGGTGCGCTTAATAGTTTAAATGCTGTGCTGTTTCCCATGTGGTAGCAGCGGGCTGCTTGACTTCTTCTTGTTGGGTCACAAATGTGTTGCCATTTGCGCCATCTAACGGTATTTGGTTTACGGATTGATTCGTCGCGACATTGGCTTGGGGCTGAACCGCTCTAGCTGGTTCTCGAGGCGGAAGTGTAGCGGGATTTCCTGGGTTTCCTTGCCTTGTAGGGCACATTCTCGCTATGTGTCCCGCTTGCCCGCAGAAAAAGCAGCGAAACGGGTCATTGGTATTATTGTTGTGGTTCCATGTGTTCTGTCCTCTAATATCGTTGTTGTAGTTCGGCCTTCTGTAGGATGTATGCGTAGGTCTCTCATCCCTTTCCGTAATCCTCTGTAACTTTTCGACGATTGGCGCAAGTGCCTTTTGTACAATGCGCTCTATTACGTCTTCTCTATTTCTGTCCTGGTCGCGACTTGGCGTAAATCCCTGGGGGTTTACGTATGTAGTGGCGCCATACCCGACCGTGGCTTCAGGGTATGTCTGCGCATTCTCTTCGAATTGTTTCGCAATTCTAATTGCTGCTTCTAAGGAGGGATTTTCTTGGGACAGGATAAGGGGTCGCGCCTGGTAGGCAATATCCTTTCGTAATCCTTTTAGGAACTGCCAGACCTTTTCGTCCTCGCTCCATCTGTTCTCGCCGTCAATGCGTCTGATCAGTTTCTTGACGTCGTTAGCGTACTGCTCCACTGTTTCGTTCACTTTCTGTATTTTCATTGATAGTTCGAACCTCCATTGATTTATCAACGCAGTGGTTTTGAAAGTGGCTAAAAATGAGGCTTCGAACGATACTCGGTTTCTGTCGCTCCAATGCGTAATGGGGTTTTGTCCCTCTTGTGTTTCGCTGAACCATAGTCCCGCTGCACCTTGTAAGTATCCGGCGACGACTTGAAGTTTATATTCGCTAGTATACTGATTTATCCTAGCAGANAATGTGTTGCCATTTGCGCCATCTAACGGTATTTGGTTTACGGATTGATTCGTCGCGACATTGGCTTGGGGCTGAACCGCTCTAGCTGGTTCTCGAGGCGGAAGTGTAGCGGGATTTCCTGGGTTTCCTTGCCTTGTAGGGCACATTCTCGCTATGTGTCCCGCTTGCCCGCAGAAAAAGCAGCGAAACGGGTCATTGGTATTATTGTTGTGGTTCCATGTGTTCTGTCCTCTAATATCGTTGTTGTAGTTCGGCCTTCTGTAGGATGTATGCGTAGGTCTCTCATCCCTTTCCGTAATCCTCTGTAACTTTTCGACGATTGGCGCAAGTGCCTTTTGTACAATGCGCTCTATTACGTCTTCTCTATTTCTGTCCTGGTCGCGACTTGGCGTAAATCCCTGGGGGTTTACGTATGTAGTGGCGCCATACCCGACCGTGGCTTCAGGGTATGTCTGCGCATTCTCTTCGAATTGTTTCGCAATTCTAATTGCTGCTTCTAAGGAGGGATTTTCTTGGGACAGGATAAGGGGTCGCGCCTGGTAGGCAATATCCTTTCGTAATCCTTTTAGGAACTGCCAGACCTTTTCGTCCTCGCTCCATCTGTTCTCGCCGTCAATGCGTCTGATCAGTTTCTTGACGTCGTTAGCGTACTGCTCCACTGTTTCGTTCACTTTCTGTATTTTCATTGATAGTTCGAACCTCCATTGATTTATCAACGCAGTGGTTTTGAAAGTGGCTAAGAATGAGGCTTCGAACGATACTCGGTTTCTGTCGCTCCAATGCGTAATGGGGTTTTGTTGCTCTTGTGTTTCGCTGAACCATAGTCCCGCTGCACCTTGTAAGTATCCGGCGACGACTTGAAGTTTATATTCGCTAGTATACTGATTTATCCTAGCAGACCTGTTGAATTCCTCCAACCATTCCATAGGGTCTCGATTTCCTCCTCCAAACGTCGGCATCTTCGCGTCATTTCTGATACGAAAGGCGTCTTGTAATCCCTTTATTAAAGCGTTGGTTCCGCTTTCTTCGGTGCTGCGACTCATTCCTCTAGTTATTCTTTTATTCGTCACGGTGGCTATTGTTTCATAGGGATACGGATTCTTGTTGTCTTGTTACACAAATTTCAAGACGTTTGTCTTCGTCATTGATCGTTTGATTTGTAAGAACTTTATTATGTTAACGACTGCTTCGTACTCAAAAATCTTGTTGGGAACAGAAATTTCTGTCGTTTTTAGGACTATTTCGTATTGTTACGCTTTCTTTTGGCGGGAATAATCTTTTGGATTTTTAAAGGGGATATCTCAAACAATATAAACTCTAACTATATTTATCAAAATTCTCGTAAATCTGTGAAACACTACTTTTCTTAAGAATACTTTATGCCAAACCTCACAGGAGGCACCAAAATCTGTGGCGGTCTGCCCAGAACAAAGAGTAAAGTTACGTCAATCAGTCCCACTAAATCGAACTCTCGTCACACCCCTTTTCGTCTGTTCCTGTTAGGTTTCTCTACCTAATTACGCAGGCTTGTACTATCCCAGTCAGGCTACAACCTGATTACGCCGGTCAAGTACTACAGATATTCTTTAAACAACTACACACACAGGCGTGATCTGAAGGTACGTGAGTAAGTGGAGTAAAAGTATCTTTTTACAGCTCACTACGCAAACTTCCGAATCTTAGCTTCAGACTTTATTCAGTAACTTTATTCAANACAAAAATATATCACTGCTTTGGCGTGTCTTATCTCTGCTGCTAAATCAAAACAATATGTTTCTATCTTTATTATTTATTTTTATTATAAAATTGCGTACCAAAAGATTATTATTTTATTATTACAGATTAAGTAAAAGATTTTCGTAATTATTTGGAATATGCCAAAAGAAATTAAAATCATAAAATTGTAAAATGAGCCGATCCTTTTCACATCCTAAATTACCAGTCTATTTTATACACTTTCGAACTTATTTTCCTTCATCCTGTGTTGTCGTGTCTAAACACGTTCTTTTCTAATTTTAAAGATACACACAAGGATGAAATACTTCGTACAAAGATGAATAATCTGTCATCTAGATGGTAACACACTCATCCGGTTACACTGTCATCTCAATGTCATCTCCCGTGACCTTCGCAACATTTCGAAATCCCGTGCACATCCCATGTGGAATTCGTGCACCCTCAGTATAGAAATGCACTTAGTGTGATTTTCAATCAAATGATACGATTATTATCGTACTATAATAATATTGGATTATTATCGTACTATAATAATATTGTATAACAAAAAAAACTAAAAAGAATAGCAATAGGCGATCCTAATATAACCAACTTTAACCCTAACTTTTTATTAACCAATCCTTGAACCAAACTCTTCTATAATCCTAAAATTTAGTTAATATGGCAAATTACGATTGTGCAATTTAGTAAGTATGTATAGAAAATCACTTAATATCAAAAAAACTAAAAAGTATAGCAATAGGTAATCCTAAACTTTATTATTATAAATGGGTCTTTACTAAATATTTTATTACTAATACTAAGATAATTTCAATCGTATTATTGTAAATCTGTCGTACTATACTAAAATTCATAATCGTACTAAACTAATTTCTGAAACCCAAAGGAAATCTTTTTAATTAATTCTATTTTCAAGTGCACTTATTATCAATACCAAATTTAGAATGCTTCAAAATGTATGTTATTAAAATGACTTTGTTAGATAAACGGAATGAAAATATCAATTTATTTGTTTAATGATTATATATATACTTTATTAAATTGATACATCTTATGCGATAAGACCATTAAATTGATTAAATTGTATACCAATATCAGTATTATACTGACGAAATTCGTGATCCGTGATAGAATTAAACATATAAAGTCAAAAAGTGAAATCTCCATTTGCCTTATAGTGAAGTCATGAATAATGGTACATAGTAACTATTTATTAATGAGTAATTCAAAGAACAAAACATTGTGCGGATCATGCCGATCTTTGAAGTCCCTTTTATTTCACTTACTTTAGCAAAAAGAAATCCCTTTGATAATTTGACCCGATTTTTATGGCTTAACAAATATATTTGCCTCATATTGAATCTTCAATGGCTTTTCTAGCAATATATCTTATATCTAGCGGCTTCCCTAGAATTGAATTAAACAAATCATTTCACATAGTTTAGGACATATGAATCATATGAATCTAAATACGACGTCTTACCTTTAATAGAATCTAGAATCCTAATGATAAAGTTGCTTTCGTATAATTATTTAATATATATTATCATGTGTGCAAAATGTTTGAGCATTTCTTCCTGTAATGTATGTAGTTGTTATGTTAGTAAAGTTAATGTACCACCTTCAGTATTATACAATCATTATTTTAATTCATTTTATATAGTCTTATACTCATGCTAAAATAAAAAGAAAATAGAATATTAATATTTTTAATTTATCGTGATAATATTCACAGCGGCAGTTTATCTCATTCTCTCATTTTAATCAACATTTGGATAATCTCACCCGTTTAAGATTAATAAAATTAATAAATAAAGTAATTTTGTACAAATTAATATAATCAGAAAAGGCAATGATTATCAACAACAATGAATTATAAAATAAATATAATCAGAAATGGAATGATTACCATCAAATAATGATAAATTCGGAAATTAAAAAGCGAATATTCCCATGTCTCAAAAAATAGAAAAAATAGTGTATTGTCCAGTAGGTCATTCTTCTAAGGATTTCATTAATGTTGATTACCAAAATTTCATTTATGATGGAAAATGTTATTTATGTACGAAAGAACATTTTATCCAAGAATTTAAAACTTGGTCTAGTGGGAATGCTGATATTGATAAGATTATCCAAGATACTCAAATAAATAGTTTTCATGAGTTACAATGGATATCTTATGATAATTTTCAAAATATTGAACACATAGCAGATGGTGGTCATGGATCTTTGTATTCTGCCAAATTAAAAAATGGAATAAAATTGAATTGGAATTTTATTAAGCAGGATTGGGAATATTATTTAATACGTAAAAAAGTCGCTTTTAAAGAAATAAACGATTCTAGATATGATATAGTTGAATTTCTTAAAGTGGTATGTTTCTTTATATTTAGAATATAAGTATTTAATATTTCGTAATTTATTAATTTGTCTTTTAATATTTTTATATTAAGATAAATCCTGAAGTTGGGTATTTTAGAATTTCCAAAAATCCTTTTACACAAAACTACATCATTGTTAGAATGTTATTTGATGATAACTTACATAATTTTTTAACCGAAAACTTTTGGAATTTAGAGTGGCATTCAAAATTTGACTTCTTATTTTCAATAGTATCGAGTCTTAGAAACTTACATGAAATAAATTTAGTTCATTGTGACCTTCATAGTGGAAATATTTTGATGATGAATTATTTTGATCCTAGAGATTCTATTCTACAAATAGACCCAAGTTCATGTAAATTAGAAGATGATTTAATTTTAAATGCCAATGAAAAAAATAACAAAATTTATGGATCAATTCCATATATTCCACCTGAAGTATTAAGAGGAAGCAAATTTACGATGGAGGGAGATATTTATAGTTTTGGTGGAATTATGTATGAATTAGTTACTGCACAACGACCATTTGCTGACCAAGCACATGATACTTATTTGATGATTGATATATGTAATGGTGTAAGACCAAAGGTCCCTGATTTTATGTTAAATTGGATTCCAGAATGGTATTTAAACTTGATGTATCGATGTTGGAGTGATGATCCTTCTGATCGTCCAACTGATTCTGAATTAAATGATTTATTTGCGGACGCAGCAGATAATAATTTTATGCGACAACAAATTTTTGATGAAAATCAACAAAATATGTCAAAATCTCAAAAGCAAGAATTATTTGAATTATTTTCACATTCAAGTAAGTTACATCCACAATCATGTTGTATTGGTCGATATATTCATACTCTTCATGGATTGCAAGATTTATTGGAAGAAATAAAGTCAGGGAAATCTACAGGTATATTCTTCAATAATTTTATTTAAAAATAATCGAATACAAATTGATTAAATTAATTAAATTTTTAGATCCTAATTTATTGATAAAGTCCAATGAATCAACTACTTCAAGGGTCAACCCTCATAATATTTATGGATAAACAAAAATTCAAAGCAAGCAGATGAATGATGTTCAGCCTTGGATTGGGTTGTGATTAAAAAATCTAAAGAATAGATTAATTTGGATAAGAGAAAGTTAAAAAAAAAAATAATAAAATTGAAATGGAAAAGTTTTAGAAAATTTTAATTTATTTTATTAAATTTGAATCATCAGAGTAAATTTTCTAAATTATAATTTATTAATTTATTTATTTTTTAAAAAATATTTAGAATGCACAAATGTTAATATATTCAATAAAATTACTTTGCTTGAATTCTAGAATTTTTTTTTTTACTGTTTTTTACCCTGAATTATGCTTAAAGGTTAACGAAATGCAATTTTTTTTTCATTATTTTATTTAACGACACTATCAGTTATATCAAGTAATGAACTAATATTATTTGAGAGAGAAATAATGAATATTTGTGTCAAATTAAATTGTTAAAGACGTGAGTTGCCTTCGAAGGTAAGTGCTNAATCTACAGGTATATTCTTCAATAATTTTATTTAAAAATAATCGAATACAAATTGATTAAATTAATTAAATTTTTAGATCCTAATTTATTGATAAAGTCCAATGAATCAACTACTTCAAGGGTCAACCCTCATAATATTTATGGATAAACAAAAATTCAAAGCAAGCAGATGAATGATGTTCAGCCTTGGATTGGGTTGTGATTAAAAAATCTAAAGAATAGATTAATTTGGATAAGAGAAAGTTAAAAAAAAAAATAATAAAATTGAAATGGAAAAGTTTTAGAAAATTTTAATTTATTTTATTAAATTTGAATCATCAGAGTAAATTTTCTAAATTATAATTTATTAATTTATTTATTTTTTAAAAAATATTTAGAATGCACAAATGTTAATATATTCAATAAAATTACTTTGCTTGAATTCTAGAATTTTTTTTTTTACTGTTTTTTACCCTGAATTATGCTTAAAGGTTAACGAAATGCAATTTTTTTTTCATTATTTTATTTAACGACACTATCAGTTATATCAAGTAATGAACTAATATTATTTGAGAGAGAAATAATGAATATTTGTGTCAAATTAAATTGTTAAAGACGTGAGTTGCCTTCGAAGGTAAGTGCTTTCGTTTTTCGGCACTACAAGATAGGCAAGATGTTCTACTATTTAGCGCATAAAGAAATAAATAAAAACGGATGAAATAAGTTATACACTTAATTTAATACTTCTTATTTATTGGGTTTACACAAAATTGATGCTTTCTCTCTAAGAAAGGTAAGATTTTTATAACGGCGAACAAATTCCTTGCATCGATTTTCTAATAATAAACATGAAAAATTATTAAGTGATCTTTTGGTTCCCTACGAAGATTTCGGAGGTATATTGATAGTTATCAAAATAAAATAGATTGGGTGTTGAAACATGATTGCCAATTTGATAACATTGTTACAGAAAAATAATTTTTATTATGTATTGTTTAAATTATAACCTTTTGATAGTTATCTTTTATATATTGAGATTGTGATGAATCGATTTATGGTTCGAGAGATGTAATTGATACTCAAAAATTCCTTTTCCATATTTTATCATCAGACCAAACTTTGTCAATATAGAGTTATTGCCAATAAAAATTTTATTAGCAAATATAATTACAGAAAACTGGCCAACAGAAATAATCTTAAAATTTTCAGTTGGTTTATAATTTTCCTTGAGAAGTATTAAAAATCAGATTTAGTATATACAAGTTTGAAATTTTGATTTTTTGCGATAATAAATCTTTGGTAATAAAACATTAATTGTTGGTTTGTTAGAGAAGAAAACGAATAATAACATTTTAGGTACACATAAATAAACAATTGTTTACCTTATTTAAAGAAGTTTTTTGAATATGTACATATAATATCGGATCGTTGAGAATTGTTAAAAAAAAAATAACAGTTTTATGCTTCATTTTAAAAAGCTTGATGAGGGGACATAAAATTAATTGCTAATTTATAATGAATAATTGTATCTCAATAATAAATTTTTTTTCAATATAAAATGTATTGTTTAATAACTTCCATTTAAATACATTGAACCTAATAGATGATAAACATTTTTACCAAAAAACATCATTGCATAAGTGCTGTGGCCACTTCTTATTATTAGCATCACATGAAAATTTCTTTTTACTCTGACAAGCATTATTGAGTTGATAATTCCAAACTATAAAATGAAAAGATAAATACAATAATAAATATTTTTTCGATAGAAAATCCTCATTTTACAATTCTGAATAATTTGCATATCATAATCTTTTTTAACGTAAAAAAGTATAAACCTATTTGCCACTAAATTAAGATTTGCATACAATATATAAATTATCAATCGAGAATGACGGCAGATTGTTTGTATTTGAAGCTTATTTTGACCCTGGGGCATAAAAAAATAGGATATGTCCCAGGACTCCGATCCACAATACATCATGACAACACATCATATATGAGATTTATATAGTGAAAATATAATAAATAGCACTTTATTTTGAATTAGATGTCTCATTTGTAAGGTTCCGCAAAAATACTCGAATCCACGGATCGGATCCGGATTGCACTGAACAGATTCGGATCGAATTTTAAGGTTTCGAATCACAGATCAATTCGAATCCAAAAAAAATGAGATTTGACGGATCCAGATATTGCTTTTTTTTGGATTCGAATCGGCATGAGGAGAAAAAGTGAGACAAAAGAATTCTAGGGGAAGGAGAGGAGAGAAAAAGTGAGGTAGAAGAATTCTAGGGGAGAGAAAAAGTGGATAAACATCAAAAAAATATTCAAATATTTCGAATATTTTTAACGGATTCGAATTTTTTTTTAATGGATTCGAATATTCGGATTTTAAAAGTTGGATCCGAATATTAATAAAATCTGATCCGATCCAACTTTGCGGAACCTTACCTATTTGTTTATTATCAATTATAAAAGTTAAAAAAAGTCAACTCATGGATTTATACAATTAATAAACTGTATAAACGCAAATAATAAACAATTACAAATATTTGCATTTTGAGATATAAGACAATAATGATTTATTTTAAATGATTACATACTGATCTACTTTAATTTAAAAGACTATACTCTATAATTTCAGTGATCAAATAAAATAATAAAAATATAAAATATAAAAGTAAAAAATAAATAAAATAAAAAATAATTCATATTAAATAATAATTCTGAACCAATTATTAATTTCTAGTGAATTCGCATTCCATTTCTTGAGTTTCATTTTCTTCATCTTTGACAATACAAATTTAAATAAGGTTAATATTATAAATATTTCAAACAAAATAATAAAAGAAATAAATTTACCAATTATATTATCAGGAATTGAAAAAAGTTGTTGTCTTGAATCTAAACAAGTTAGTTAATATAAAATTTTTTTTTAAAAAAGGTAAATAAAATTTATTTCTTACTTACTAGACGTATCATATTCAGTAAATGTATTACATTCAGGAATTGTAAGTTTAGATATGAGTCTGCTTGTATATATTGCTTCAGGATGCATTTCATTTGGATTATATTGAATAAAATTCTTGTTTGATTTATTTGCTGCTTGAACTTGGTTGTATACTTGTTTTTTTATTTCATTATCTTTAGAAAAATATTTATCAAGTTGAGATGTCAACTCTGCAGCAGTTGGACGATCAAAAGGTTCAAAATTCCAGCATTTTTCCATTATTTCTTTAAGAAATTGAGGAATTTCACACTTAATTTCAGGTTTAAGCCCTTTGCAAATTTCATTTACAAGATTTTCATTATGTGGAATATTATAATATGGTGGATAACTAGTTAAAACTTCTAACATAACCATACCAAAAGAATAAATGTCAGATGCTTGAGTGTATTCTCCTCTAATCAATATCTCAGGTGCCATGTATGGAATTACACCATAAATTCTTTCTGGATTATTTTCTGTAACAGGTTTGCACAGTCCAAAATCAGTAATATAGCATACAGTTAAAGTACGATTAACTATATTACCAGAATGAAAATCTTTGTGCATCAAGCCCATTTCATGGATAAATTTAAGCCCATATGCAATATTTGATAAAATATAATATTTTTTTCTCCAAGTTAAATTTTCAAAGTTGCTATTTAACACATTTCGAAGACTGCCAAATTTTATATACTTCATGACCATCATATATTCANACTAGACGTATCATATTCAGTAAATGTATTACATTCAGGAATTGTAAGTTTAGATATGAGTCTGCTTGTATATATTGCTTCAGGATGCATTTCATTTGGATTATATTGAATAAAATTCTTGTTTGATTTATTTGCTGCTTGAACTTGGTTGTATACTTGTTTTTTTATTTCATTATCTTTAGAAAAATATTTATCAAGTTGAGATGTCAACTCTGCAGCAGTTGGACGATCAAAAGGTTCAAAATTCCAGCATTTTTCCATTATTTCTTTAAGAAATTGAGGAATTTCACACTTAATTTCAGGTTTAAGCCCTTTGCAAATTTCATTTACAAGATTTTCATTATGTGGAATATTATAATATGGTGGATAACTAGTTAAAACTTCTAACATAACCATACCAAAAGAATAAATGTCAGATGCTTGAGTGTATTCTCCTCTAATCAATATCTCAGGTGCCATGTATGGAATTACACCATAAATTCTTTCTGGATTATTTTCTGTAACAGGTTTGCACAGTCCAAAATCAGTAATATAGCATACAGTTAAAGTACGATTAACTATATTACCAGAATGAAAATCTTTGTGCATCAAGCCCATTTCATGGATAAATTTAAGCCCATATGCAATATTTGATAAAATATAATATTTTTTTCTCCAAGTTAAATTTTCAAAGTTGCTATTTAACACATTTCGAAGACTGCCAAATTTTATATACTTCATGACCATCATATATTCATTTTTTTTTGGATTCCTAGTGATACCATATATTGCAACTGCTCTTTTATCTCGAAATTGAAGTTGATTTTTAATCTAAAATGATTATTATAATTATTACAAATTTAAAATAATGAAAATTAGACTATGTTATGTGAAATATTTACCTCTTGCAAAAAATCAAATTTATTTGTGGAACTATCAAGACTTTTTAAGCAAACATCTTGTTTTTTAGATCTTTTCCAATTTTCTACTTTATAATCCCGAAAAAGAATATATCCACCAAGCCATTTTGCTTTGTATACTATACCAAAGCCTCCTTTAGCAAGGTAAATAACATTCTCAAATCTGTCATATGGAATCCATTCAATAATTTCTTGGAATTTAATTGCCTTTAGTTGTATTTGTTGAATAAATTTATCAATTTCTCTATCTTCACTTGTCCATTTAGTAAATTCGGTTTGAAATCGTTTAGCATTACATGGATGGCACCAATTTCTGTCAGTATTTTTTTGATGACATTTGATACACCTAAAAAATATTATTAATGATTAATTGAAGAATTGTATTATGATCTTATACATCAAATATTCAAAAATAAGCAAAGTTTTTGGCACAAATTGGCTTAGCCTATTCATGAATCGGCCACAAATCTCCCTCCCTATTCACAAATCAGCCACAAATCTTTGCAAATCATCACAAATCTCCTTGACTATCTGTGTATCTTTTTGCCTATGCCAAAAATTTTGCCTGTTTTTGTTTATTCAACCAATGTATTGAATTAAATTGAAACATTGATAATTATGAATCTAAATACTCACTCACTGTAATATAATTTATATTGATTAGATTATAATTGATTAGAGAATTGTTAAATGAAATAATTATGAATCTAAATACTCACTAACTGTAATATAATTTATATTGATTAGAGAATTGTTATATGATATTAAATTAAATTGAAACATTGATTTCAATAATTATGGATCTAAATACTCACAAACTGTAATATAATTTACATTGATTAGTTTATAATTGATTAGAGAATTGTTATATGATATTGAATTAAATTACTTAAATTGAAACATTGATTTCAATAATTATGAATCTAAATGCTCACAGGCTGTAATATAATTTATATTGATTAGTTTATAATTGATTAGAGAATTGTTATATGATATTAAATTAAATTAATTAAATTGAAACATTGATTTCAATATTTATGAATCTAAATACTCACGAACTGTAATAGAATTTATATTGATTAGTTTATAATTGATTAGAGAATTGTTATATGATATTAAATTAAATTAATTAAATTGAAACATTGATTTCAATATTTATGAATCTAAATACTCACGAACTGTAATAGAATTTATATTGATTAGTTTATAATTGATTAGAGAATTGTTATATGATATTAAATTAAATTAATTAAATTGAAACATTGATTTCAATATTTATGAATCTAAATACTCACGAACTGTAATAGAATTTATATTGATTAGTTTATAATTGATTAGAGAATTGTTATATGATATTAAATTAAATTAATTAAATTGAAACATTGATTTCAATATTTATGAATCTAAATACTCACGAACTGTAATAGAATTTATATTGATTAGTTTATAATTGATTAGAGAATTGTTATATGATATTAAATTAAATTAATTAAATTGAAACATTGATTTCAATATTTATGAATCTAAATACTCACGAACTGTAATAGAATTTATATTGATTAGTTTATAATTGATTAGAGAATTGTTATATGATATTAAATTAAATTAATTAAATTGAAACATTGATTTCAATATTTATGAATCTAAATACTCACGAACTGTAATAGAATTTATATTGATTAGTTTATAATTGATTAGAGAATTGTTATATGATATTAAATTAAATTAATTAAATTGAAACATTGATTTCAATATTTATGAATCTAAATACTCACGAACTGTAATAGAATTTATATTGATTAGTTTATAATTGATTAGAGAATTGTTATATGATATTAAATTAAATTAATTAAATTGAAACATTGATTTCAATATTTATGAATCTAAATACTCACGAACTGTAATAGAATTTATATTGATTAGTTTATAATTGATTAGAGAATTGTTATATGATATTAAATTAAATTAATTAAATTGAAACATTGATTTCAATATTTATGAATCTAAATACTCACGAACTGTAATAGAATTTATATTGATTAGTTTATAATTGATTAGAGAATTGTTATATGATATTAAATTAAATTAATTAAATTGAAACATTGATTTCAATATTTATGAATCTAAATACTCACGAACTGTAATAGAATTTATATTGATTAGTTTATAATTGATTAGAGAATTGTTATATGATATTAAATTAAATTAATTAAATTGAAACATTGATTTCAATATTTATGAATCTAAATACTCACGAACTGTAATAGAATTTATATTGATTAGTTTATAATTGATTAGAGAATTGTTATATGATATTAAATTAAATTAATTAAATTGAAACATTGATTTCAATATTTATGAATCTAAATACTCACGAACTGTAATAGAATTTATATTGATTAGTTTATAATTGATTAGAGAATTGTTATATGATATTAAATTAAATTAATTAAATTGAAACATTGATTTCAATATTTATGAATCTAAATACTCACGAACTGTAATAGAATTTATATTGATTAGTTTATAATTGATTAGAGAATTGTTATATGATATTAAATTAAATTAATTAAATTGAAACATTGATTTCAATATTTATGAATCTAAATACTCACGAACTGTAATAGAATTTATATTGATTAGTTTATAATTGATTAGAGAATTGTTATATGATATTAAATTAAATTAATTAAATTGAAACATTGATTTCAATATTTATGAATCTAAATACTCACGAACTGTAATAGAATTTATATTGATTAGTTTATAATTGATTAGAGAATTGTTATATGATATTAAATTAAATTAATTAAATTGAAACATTGATTTCAATATTTATGAATCTAAATACTCACGAACTGTAATAGAATTTATATTGATTAGTTTATAATTGATTAGAGAATTGTTATATGATATTAAATTAAATTAATTAAATTGAAACATTGATTTCAATATTTATGAATCTAAATACTCACGAACTGTAATAGAATTTATATTGATTAGTTTATAATTGATTAGAGAATTGTTATATGATATTAAATTAAATTAATTAAATTGAAACATTGATTTCAATAATTATGAATCTAAATACTCACTAACTATTAGTTTATGATAATTGATTAGAGAATTGTTATATGATATTGAATTAAATTAATTAAATTGAAACATTGATTTCAATAATTATAAATCTAAATACTCACAGACTATTTATATTGATTAGTTTATGATAATTGATTAGAGAATTGTTATATGATATTGAATTAAATTGAAACATTGATTTCAATAATTATGAACCTAAATACTCACGAACTGTAATATAATTTATATCGATTAGTTTATGATAATTGATTAGAGAATTGTTATATGATCTTGAATTAAATTGAAACATTGATTTCAATAATTATGGATCTAAATACTCACGAACTGTAATATAATTTATATCGATTAGTTTATGATAATTGATTAGAGAATTGTTATATGATCTTGAATTAAATTGAAACATTGATTTCAATAATTATGGATCTAAATACTCACGAACTGTAATATAATTTATATCGATTAGTTTATGATAATTGATTAGAGAATTGTTATATGATCTTGAATTAAATTGAAACATTGATTTCAATAATTATGGATCTAAATACTCACGAACTGTAATATAATTTATATCGATTAGTTTATGATAATTGATTAGAGAATTGTTATATGATCTTGAATTAAATTGAAACATTGATTTCAATAATTATGGATCTAAATACTCACGAACTGTAATATAATTTATATCGATTAGTTTATGATAATTGATTAGAGAATTGTTATATGATCTTGAATTAAATTGAAACATTGATTTCAATAATTATGGATCTAAATACTCACGAACTGTAATATAATTTATATCGATTAGTTTATGATAATTGATTAGAGAATTGTTATATGATCTTGAATTAAATTGAAACATTGATTTCAATAATTATGGATCTAAATACTCACGAACTGTAATATAATTTATATCGATTAGTTTATGATAATTGATTAGAGAATTGTTATATGATCTTGAATTAAATTGAAACATTGATTTCAATAATTATGAATCTAAATACTCACAGGCTGTAATATAATTTATATTGATTAGTTTATAATTGATTAGAGAATTGTTATATGATATTAAATTAAATTGAAACATTGATTTCAATAATTATGAATCTAAATACTCACTTTCTGTAATATAAAATGTATCGATTAGTTTATAATTGATTAAAGAAATGTTATATGATATTGAATTAAATTAAATTGAAACATTGATTTCAATAATTATGAATCTAAATGCTCACAGGCTGTAATATAATTTATATTGATTAGTTTATAATTGATTATAGAATTGTTATATGATATTGAATTAAATTGAAACATTGATTTCAATAATTATGAATCTAAATACTCACAATCTGTAATATAATTTATATTGATTAGTTTATGATGATTGATTAGAGAATTGTTATATGATATTGAATTAAATTGAAACATTGTTTCAATAATTATGAATCTAAATACTCACGAACTGTAATATAATTTATATTGATTAGTTTATAATTGATTAGAGAAATGTTATATGACATTGAATTAAATTAAATTGGAATATTGATTTTGAATCTAAATACTCACGAACTGTAATACAATTTATATTGATTAGGTATATGATATTGAATTGAATTAAATTGAAACATTGATTTCAATAATTATGGATCTAAATACTCACAAACTGTAATATAATTTACATTGATTAGTTTATAATTGATTAGAGAATTGTTATATGATATTAAATTAAATTAATTAAATTGAAACATTGATTTCAATAATTATGAATCTAAATACTCACAGACTATTTATATTGATTAGTTTATGATAATTAATTAGAGAATTGTTATATGATATTGAATTAAATTGAAACATTGATTTCAATAATTATGGATCTAAATACTCACGAACTGTAATATAATTTATATTGATTGGTTTATGATAATTGGTTAGAGAATTGTTATATGATATTGAATTAAATTAATTAAATTATGAATCTAAATACTCACGAACTGTAATAGAATTTATATTGATTAGTTTATAATTGATTAGAGAATTGTTATATGATATTGAATTAAATTGAAACATTGATTTCAATAATTATGAATATAAATACTTACAAACTATTTATATTGATTAGTTTATAATTGATTAGAGAATTGTTATATGATATTGAATTAAATTAATTAAATTGAAACATTGATTTCAATAATTATGAATCTAAATACTCACTCGCTGTAATATAATTTATATTGATTAGTTTATGATAATTGATTAGAGAATTGTTATATGATATTGAATTAAATTAATTAAATTGAAACATTGATTTCAATAATTGTGAATCTAAATGCTCACATGCTGTAATATAATTTATATTGATTAGTTTATAATTGATTAGAGAATTGTTATATGATATTGAATTAAATTGAAACATTGATTTCAATAATTATGAATCTAAATACTCACAATCTGTAATATAATTTATATTGATTAGTTTATAATTGATTAGAGAATTGTTATATGATATTGAATTAAATTGAAACATTGATTTCAATAATTATGAATCTAAATACTCACAGGCTGTAATATAATTTATATTGATTAGTTTATAATTTATTAGAGAATTGTTATATGATATTGAATTAAATTAATTAAATTATGAATCTAAATACTCACTTTCTGTAATATAAAATGTATCGATTAGTTTATAATTGATTAGAGAAATGTTATATGATATTGAATTAAATTAAATTGAAACATTGATTTCAATAATTATGAATCTAAATGCTCACAGGCTGTAATATAATTTATATTGATTAGTTTATAATTGATTAGAGAATTGTTATATGATATTGAATTAAATTATGAATATAATTTATATTGATTAGTTTATAATTGATTAGAGAATTGTTATATGATATTAAATTAAATTGAAACATTGTTTCAATAATTATGAATCTAAATACTCACGAACTGTAATATAATTTATATTGATTAGTTTATGATGATTGATTAGAGAATTGTTATATGATATTAAATTAAATTGAAACATTGATTTCGATAATTGTGAATCTAAATACTCACGAACTGTAATATAATTTATATTGATTAGTTTATGATGATTGATTAGAGAATTGTTATATGATATTAAATTAAATTGAAACATTGATTTCGATAATTGTGAATCTAAATACTCACGAACTGTAATATAATTTATATTGATTAGTTTATGATGATTGATTAGAGAATTGTTATATGATATTGAATTAAATTAATCAAATTGAAACATTGTTTCAATAATTATGAATCTAAATACTCACGAACTGTAATATAATTTATATTGATTAGTTTATAATTGATTAGAGAAATGTTATATGATATTGAATTAAATTAAATTGGAACATTGATTTTGAATCTAAATACTCACGAACTGTAATACAATTTACATTGATTAGGTATATGATATTGAATCGAATTAAATTGAAACATTGATTTCAATAATTATGAATCTAAATGCTCACAAGCTATATTCAATTAATTTAGGAATAAGGAATATAATTAAATACATGTAATTTATTATTAGCAAAAAATTATGATTTTAAAATAAAGTTTAATATAATAATATAATTACTCTTCCAATTCTTCTGTTTCGCCAGTTTCTTTCATTTCTTACTTTTTTTCTCGTTTCTTTTAAAATCTAAAAAAATTGCCAATGTCATAGCCACAGCCTAACTATCGAATTAAATTGCATGCATTTGTAGAACAATAATAATTATTTGATTCAATCTTGAAGATCAAATAATTCGTAAAGGCTGGCTTGTATCACCCAAATCCGGCTGATTTTAATATTTTTATATGAAGGAATACAAAAACAAAAAGCAGTGCAGTGTAGTGCTACATAAACAATTTCATTTTTTTTAATATGTATATATATTTATTTATTAGTTGTGTCCTGTTTATATTCTACTAAAAATAATATTTTATTAAGTATATACATAAATTTATAATTGAAATATAAATTAATAACTATTTATAATAGATATTAGATGATAGGTGGTTTCGAAATTTTTTAATGAAATTGCTCATTTTTTGGAAATTATCTTTGTGTTTTTTGAAAAATGAATTCATTTTTCAATAATAAAAAATAAATAAAAAACAAAAAAATAATTATTTTTTTTTAGAATTTTTTTTTGATAAAGGGTCCATAGTCACATTGTTATTTGATTAATTATCTCATTTTAATTAGTTCTTTTGTATAATAGATCCGTATTTTTTAAAAAAAATCAATTTGGATAATAAAATAAACAATAATTGTTTTTTTTTTATTTCATTTCTTTGATGATCATTATTTCATATTTATGAAATTTTTAATAAAAGCTCATTGGCATAAATAAATTTAATAAATAGATATAACAAAATTTTTATTTTTGTGTCAATCTGAAAAAATAAATTTTTTTTTTTTTGCATTTTGTAATATGTCAATTCGAATGGCATAAATAAAAATTCATTTTTATTTCAATTTGAAGAAAGAGATAGTCTAAGTAAAAATTAAAATCGTTTTTATTTTTGATATTGAAACTACATTTGGTTTCACCACTATAAAAATGATACAAAGTGAATTGTGAAATATATATATCTCTCGAGAGGTCCAAAATATTAATACTTATTAAAAGCTATGTATTTGCTCTACAAAATTAAAAAATAAATCAATGCAATTTTATGAATTTTTTCCATTAAGATTGTATACAAAATTGAACTAAAATTTCTCAGCCATAAAAACACACATATTGTTATATATTAAAAGCTCATGAAAATGTGAATTTTTAATAATTGGTTTTATAATAAAGATGTATAAAATTAAATTTATTCTTATTTAAAAAAATTAAAAATTGAAAGTTTCATTATAGGAACTCATTTATTAAAGGTAACTTAATTAATTTATTTATCTTATTAAGACTCGAATTTAACATGCTTTGAATATATGTTATTATCGACTTATAAATGTCTTTGTGGAATTTGAATTATTCTTAACTGTTAGCGAACTATAATTTCTATATGTTAAAAATGTTTCTTTCGTATTATATCAATATATCTGGGAAGTAAATATATTTCATTAATTTTTTATTTTCATTTTGTCATTATTATTATTTTTTAATTAAGAATACAGAAAAAATTAAATGACTAAAGGAATGTGAGGCGTTTTTTGGTGACAAAATAAAATAAAAGTTTCACCATCAAGCAACGAATTATTTTCTATTTATAGATCAGTCATTCTTGACGGAATAATTCCAGTATTTAATTATTGATGATGTTGAAGTTGTTGCTGCAGAGTCAAATAGCGAATCATCTGTGATGAGTCATTATTATGTTTTTTAACTATCATGTGATGAGATAATAAGATAATGACAGTTGCTGGTATTGGAATTGGATATTGTGTCATTTCGTTTATGATGTTGTGGAGATATGTCCAATCTAGCTCACGATGTTGATTAAATTTTATTAGGATAAAACGATCGTGTCAACACCTGAGCTAATTTATTTTGACAACATCACACCCTCTATCAAGAAAAAGCCCAGTTTGGACAATCAATATACATTTCAAGTTTATTATAAGACAAGGAATAAGTTTACCATAACAAAAATCTTACATTTCTTAGGGAGAAAGCATCAATTTTTGTGTACACCAAATAAATAAATACCTTATTTGATCCATTTTTATCTGTTTCGTCATTTCTTCATACGCCAAAAAAAAAAAAAAAGTAGAACATCTTGCCAAAAAATGCAAGTATTTACCTCGGAAGGCACTCCCCGTTACTTTATCAATTAATTTTTTCCTTATTTTAACATAAATATTAATTGTTTCTATTGCAAATATTATCGAATTACAAAAAAAATATAAGCTATATAAAATAAAACATATGTACTAATATGATATAATTGATAGTGTTGTCCTTATGTCACCAACATTATGAGTATTGACCCTTGAAGTAGTTTATTTCTGTTTTCCCGTCAATGTTATGAGTATTACACTTGCAGAAGTTAATTTATTGAACTTTAATAATAAATTAAAATCTCTAAATTTAAAAATTTAATTAAATTAAAATTTCATAATTAATTAATTATTTACAAATTAAAATAAAAAATTAAAATTGNAGCTCACGATGTTGATTAAATTTTATTAGGATAAAACGATCGTGTCAACACCTGAGCTAATTTATTTTGACAACATCACACCCTCTATCAAGAAAAAGCCCAGTTTGGACAATCAATATACATTTCAAGTTTATTATAAGACAAGGAATAAGTTTACCATAACAAAAATCTTACATTTCTTAGGGAGAAAGCATCAATTTTTGTGTACACCAAATAAATAAATACCTTATTTGATCCATTTTTATCTGTTTCGTCATTTCTTCATACGCCAAAAAAAAAAAAAAAGTAGAACATCTTGCCAAAAAATGCAAGTATTTACCTCGGAAGGCACTCCCCGTTACTTTATCAATTAATTTTTTCCTTATTTTAACATAAATATTAATTGTTTCTATTGCAAATATTATCGAATTACAAAAAAAATATAAGCTATATAAAATAAAACATATGTACTAATATGATATAATTGATAGTGTTGTCCTTATGTCACCAACATTATGAGTATTGACCCTTGAAGTAGTTTATTTCTGTTTTCCCGTCAATGTTATGAGTATTACACTTGCAGAAGTTAATTTATTGAACTTTAATAATAAATTAAAATCTCTAAATTTAAAAATTTAATTAAATTAAAATTTCATAATTAATTAATTATTTACAAATTAAAATAAAAAATTAAAATTGTTCTGAAAATATACCTGAAAATTTTACTGATTTATTTCTTCCAATAAATCATGCAATCCACGAAGAGTATGAGTATGAGAATATCGGGTAATATAACATGATTATGACTTAAATGTGACAATAATAATAATAATTCTTGCTTTTGGGAGTTTAATGTATTTTTTTTTTGATTTTCATTAGCAATTCGCATTATGTTATTATAAAGCAAATTATAAAAAAGTTTATTTGATATTTCGTGAAATAAATTAACTAATTCAAAAGAATTTGGACGCTCGGAAGGATTATCGCTCCAACATAAAATCAGGAACCTTTGGTCTTACACCACCCCATTACGTATACGTATATCAATCATCAAATAAGTATCATGTGCTTCCACCAAAACTATAAATATCATCCTCGTAAATTCATTTTCTCTTAACACCTCAGGTTGAATATATGGAAAGATCCATAAGTTCCGTTATTTTGTGATCAGAATTTAAAAGTGAATCATTTTCTAATTTGTATAAATTTAAATCTATAGAAAATCATATAAGGCATCATCATCAAATAATTACAAACCAAAAATGTAGTTTTGTGTAGAAGGATTTTTTGAAAATCCATAATATTTAACAATAGATTCAATGTCATTAACAAACTTTTCTTAATGTGAAAATTATACATGTCGTCAAAACTAATTTGGCTTTGACTAAACTCTTAAAATTTCAATTTTTAACTCAACTAATTACGTCAATCACTAGTAAAAATCAAAATTTGCTTTGACTCAACTCCAATTTTTCTTGATTTTAATTGCGTCTGACTCAATTCAATAGTTTTGACGACATGTATAGTGAAAATATTAAAAGACAAATTAATAAATTACAAAATATTAATGCCAATTCATAATAACTTATATTTAAATATAAGGAAACATACCATTTTAAGAAACTCAGCTATATCATATATAGAATATTAAAGCATCTTTTTTGATAAAATTCTGTTTCCTTTTTGTTCCATTTTCTAACTTGGCAGAATACACAGATCGGCTAACATTTACTATGAATTTGATATTCCCACTTTAAATTCTTGGACGAAATGTTATTTAGTACACAAATCACATATTCACCTAAAAATTAAATTTTTGATGCCAATCCTCAGAAGTATCTGCCAGACAATTCTTTGTTTTTTTTTTTTTTGAGACATGGAAAATTTGATATCAATATTTTCTTTTTCCGAATCCAATCACAATCAGATTGAATTTCGGATAAACGAATCCAATTGCGTAACCGAGTACCTCCGAATATGCGATTACATTAATAATCTCATGTTTATTATAAAAAAATTGCTGTAAGGAATAAGTTAGCCATAATAAAAATCTTACCTTAGAGACCAATATATGCCTTATTTCATCCATTTTATTTATTTTCTTCATTTCTTCATACGCCTTTAAGCACATTATGAGTAATAAACAGTAAAAAATTCTAGCAGAGTAATTTTATAAGCATATAATAATATTTGTGCGCTCGAAATATTTTTTTTAAAAAATAAATTAGTTAAATAAGTTTCCTTTAATAATAGATGAGCTCCGATACAAAATAGAATTTAGAAAATTAACTTCTATGATAAAAATTAAATAATAATAAATGATTAAATTTTTTCCATTTTTTTATTTTAAACTTTCAAATATATAAAAAAATATATAAAAAATAAAATGTAATATTATCCAATCCAAGATCGAAATGTTAGAGATTAACTATCCTCATGAATAGGTTTTAACTCTTTAAAACAGCATCACAGCATCACAAGAATTGGACTTTAAATAGTCGGTTCATTGGGCTTTAATAAGTTAGGATCTATAAATTTAAAAATTCAAATTATTTGAAATTTGAAATCAATCATTTTTAAATAAAATTATTGAAGAATATACCTGAAGATTTCCCAGATTTGATATCTTCCAATATATCACGCAATCTATGAAGAGTATGAATATATCGGCCAGTATAACATGATTGTGGATGTAACTTACTTGAAGATGAAAATAATTTAAATAATTCTTGCTTTTGAGATTTTGATGTATTTTTTTGATTTTCATCAGCAATTTTAAGCTGTCGCATAACATTATTATCCACTATTTTACGATAAAGTTTATAGGCTGCTTCACGAAATAAGCCACCTAATTCAGCAGCAGTTGGGCGTTCAGAAGGATCATCACTCCAACATCGATACATCAAGTTTAAATACCATTCTGGAATCCAATTTAACATAAAATCAGGGACCTTTGGTCTTACACCATTACATATATCTATCATCAAATAAGTATCATGTGCTTTGTCAGCAAATGGTCGTTGTGCAGTAACTATTTCATACATAATTCCACCAAAACTATAAACATCGCCCTTCTTTGTAAATTCATTTCCTCTTAATACTTCAGGTGGAATATATGGAATTAATCCATAAATTTTGTTATTTTTATCATTAGCATTTAAAATTAAATCATTTTCTAATTTACATAAATCCAAACCTATAAATGACAAAAGACCAAGTTCGGTGAGATGTAAGATATTTTTACTATGAAGGTCACANAGATTTTGATGTATTTTTTTGATTTTCATCAGCAATTTTAAGCTGTCGCATAACATTATTATCCACTATTTTACGATAAAGTTTATAGGCTGCTTCACGAAATAAGCCACCTAATTCAGCAGCAGTTGGGCGTTCAGAAGGATCATCACTCCAACATCGATACATCAAGTTTAAATACCATTCTGGAATCCAATTTAACATAAAATCAGGGACCTTTGGTCTTACACCATTACATATATCTATCATCAAATAAGTATCATGTGCTTTGTCAGCAAATGGTCGTTGTGCAGTAACTATTTCATACATAATTCCACCAAAACTATAAACATCGCCCTTCTTTGTAAATTCATTTCCTCTTAATACTTCAGGTGGAATATATGGAATTAATCCATAAATTTTGTTATTTTTATCATTAGCATTTAAAATTAAATCATTTTCTAATTTACATAAATCCAAACCTATAAATGACAAAAGACCAAGTTCGGTGAGATGTAAGATATTTTTACTATGAAGGTCACAATGAACTAAATTTTCAGAATGTAAGATTTCAAGACCCCTCGCTATTGAAAATACTATGTCTATTTTTGTTTCCCACCCTAAATCCCAAAAATTTTTGGATAGAAAATTATGTAAGTCATCATTAGATAACTCCATAACAATGATGTAGTTTCGTGTAAAAGGATTTTTTGAAATTCCATAATATTCAGCAATATAGTCATAAGCAAAATCATCAACAGAAGTTATCTTAATATGAAAAGATTAAGACAAATTAATAAATCATAAAATATTAATAACAGTTCGAATTATTTTTAAATATGCAGAAACATACCACTTTAAAAAATTCAGCTATATCATATCTAGAATCTTTTATTTCTTTCAAAGCAACTTTTTCTCCTATTAAATCATATTTCCAATCTTGTTTGATAAAGTTCCATGACCTTTTTATTCTTTCGAAATCAGCAGAATACATAGATCCACGACCACCATCAGCTATGTGTTTGATATTTTGGAAATTATCATAAGGTATCCATTGTAACTTACGGTAAATGTTACTTCTTTGAGATTCTTGGATAATCTTATCAATGTTAGTATTCTCACTAGACCAAGTTTTAAATTCTTGGATATAATGTTCACAAGAACACAAATCACATATTCCATAATTAAGAATAATGCGATTTTGTTGACCGGAACATAAATCCTTAGAAGAATGACCTTCTCCACAATACACAATTTTCTCTGTTTCTTGAGACATAGGAAACTAAAGAAATAAAAGGAATATTCGTTATTGAAGATTTTTTATTCCAAATTTATATAATTCATTGTTTGAGGCTAATCATTGCCTTTTTGATTATATTTATTTGCACCAATTTATTAATCCGATCTGAATAAATAGATAGTTTAAATAATATGTGAATAGATGATCGATTTACATATTGGAAATTATTATTATTATTATTTGCAGCAGTAGATTGGTTGGTTTCGAATTCGCTGAGATAAGTTAACTGTTGGACCATTATTTTTATTTTTTTATTTTTATTTTTTTATTTTTATTTTTTTATTTTTTTTTATTTTTTTATTTTTTATTTTTATTTATTTATTTATTTATTTTATTTATTTTTTATTTTTTTTATTCTATTTTTTTATTTTTTTTATTTTTTTATTTTTTTATTTTTTTTATTTTTTTATTTTTTTATTTTTTTTATTTTTTTATTTTTTTATTTTTTTTATTTTTTTATTTTTTTATTTTTTTTATTTTTTTATTTTTTTATTTTTTTTATTTTTTTATTTTTTTATTTTTTTTATTTTTTTATTTTTTTATTTTTTTTATTTTTTTATTTTTTTATTTTTTTTATTTTTTTATTTTTTTATTTTTTTTATTTTTTTATTTTTTTATTTTTTTTATTTTTTTATTTTTTTATTTTTTTTATTTTTTTATTTTTTTATTTTTTTTATTTTTTTATTTTTTTATTTTTTTTATTTTTTTATTTTTTTATTTTTTTTATTTTTTTATTTTTTTATTTTTTTTATTTTTTTATTTTTTTATTTTTTTTATTTTTTTATTTTTTTATTTTTTTTATTTTTTTATTTTTTTATTTTTTTTATTTTTTTATTTTTTTATTTTTTTTATTTTTTTATTTTTTTATTTTTTTTATTTTTTTATTTTTTTATTTTTTTTATTTTTTTATTTTTTTATTTTTTTTATTTTTTTATTTTTTTATTTTTTTTATTTTTTTATTTTTTTATTTTTTTTATTTTTTTATTTTTTTATTTTTTTTATTTTTTTATTTTTTTATTTTTTTTATTTTTTTATTTTTTTATTTTTTTTATTTTTTTATTTTTTTATTTTTTTTATTTTTTTATTTTTTTATTTTTTTTATTTTTTTATTTTTTTATTTTTTTTATTTTTTTATTTTTTTATTTTTTTTATTTTTTTATTTTTTTATTTTTTTTATTTTTTTATTTTTTTATTTTTTTTATTTTTTTATTTTTTTATTTTTTT
>PQFF01000146.1:240350-243808 GCA_003547095.1 Diversispora epigaea
TTAAACAAAAAAAAATAAAAAAAAATTGAATTTTTTAACCATATCTTCTAATATCCTTCTTTTGAAAGATTATGTTTAAGAAATCTCCAATACTTATTAAATGCACTCTTTGTACTTGTCCAAAATTAAAGAAAATAAATTATTGCAATTTCATAATGAATTTTTAGATAAACATGTATACATGCATCAAAATATTTATATTCTTGATTTTGTCAAATAGAATTTTTGATCAATTATTAAATTTTAGCATTTGATCTTTATTTATTTGATCCATTCATGCATGAATTTCTCAAATTAATAGTATTTTAATGAATATTAATGTGAAAATCTAAAGTTTTGAAGGCTGATACTATACTGAATATTTAAAAACAGAATATATGCAGAAAATTTCATTTAAGTTTTGAAATTTGATGAATATTAAATTAATTTTGTAATTTGAAACTATAAAGAGATACAATTTCATATTAATTCTATCATTAAACATCAATGAATATTTAGTACATTGATACAAAATTTTTGCATCAATAATTTTGAAAATGATCATTATGCTAACATTTGATTTAGAAAACATTTTATATCTGAGTAAATATTAGATAGTATCAAAGTTTATCATTAATAAATAACTTTTTAAATTATTTGTTAGAGGGATGATTTATATTAAATATTAACCCATTTAAATTATTTAGATTTAATTTTGCTTATTATTAATTGCTTCAATTTTATGCATTAAACTGCTATACATTCAACAGTGTTAAATATATTAGTGCAATAATCAATTATTTTACAGTTGTGTTAGAAAGTAATACCATATTTTTTATTAAAATAAAAATCTACATAATTTATATCTAATATTTAGTTGGCCTCTCTTTGCATCCAATACTATTTCAATTATTTGTAGAATTGAGTCCACAACCTTCCTAAGAATTGATCCATTAAATTTTGATCACTCTTTATCTATAGTTTTTGGAAAATTTTTGATTCTGAATATTGTCCTTTAACAATTTCCAGATGCTTTCTATGGGTTAAGGTCAGAAGAATTACTAGCCAGTCCAATGTGAGGGTACATGACAAATAAAATTACACTTGCCTCTGATTACACATATCTTATCTCATTTTCAACTATACAAATCATTACATAACATAACATTCATACAGTCATGAAAAATAAATGGATGAGAAAAAATACAAAAAAAAGTGGGAATCAATTGCATAATATTACTTTCTAACATTACTGACATACAAATGAGATAAATGTGACTTGGAGTCAGAAGTATATTTTTATTATATAAATTGTCCAAATCTTGACATTCACTATAATGGTTACTTCTAGTTCAAGTATAGCTTCTACTTTCACCAAAATTTGTTTTTGGATAGAATAGGAATAGATGTAATAGTTTTGATTCCTTGTAATTCCACTGCAATTTTTATTTTTCTCAAATTAAGAAAAATTATTCTTGAATTACAGAAAGTAAATACAATTCTGAAATTAAAACATCTTTGTAAATTGAGAAAACTTGTAGTAATTATTATCTCCAGCATCCTTAAAATATGAGTAAATATTTTGTAATAATATTTATAAATGTATGAGAATAATAAACTATCATAAATTATATATTAAAATTTGTGAAAATAATTTAAAACTAATTTGATAATTTATATTTGCTTACTTTGTTTATGTTTAGATATAATTTTTTGATAATCCTGAGAAAATATTAACTGTATATGCCTTGAAAAAATTATTTATTTATATATATATAGTTTTCCAAGTCATTGAAATAATATTAAAACAGTTTCAGTTACATTAATTTCACCAGATATATATATCCTTGATGGGTGAAACACTAATATTATTAATTGGTGTCCATTTGTGAATGGAATAATTATATGTGTAAATATTTGAAGTGGGTAATTATCTAAATCAACAATTGCTGCAGTTGATTGCTTAGCTAATGATTTGATGAAACAGTAGATAAATTTATTCAAGTTATTCACCTAAATGTAGATGCACGGAAAGTAATTGAATGGATATATTATGATAAAAGGTGTTAAAGAAATGGCAAAAGATAGTTTTGGTATAATTTATTATACTGATTATTTTAATAAATATATTGGATTATGTTAAAAAATTCATTATGATTTGATTTTTATCCTGGAATCTTGATAATAATTAATTGAAAAAAATGTAGAAAAATATATTAATAATGATTTGAAAGATACTGGTGAAATTGTGATTGAATTTTAAAAGCAGAAGAATTTTCAAAAATTAAATAACACATGATACAAAAACTAATGACAAATATATCCACAGGCAATTATGTCAGTAGACTTTTCAATTTTTTAAATCTTCTAAAATCTGTAAATGAACCAATCTTTTAAAAATTAAAAGTTTCAATTATATATTTTATTCTGTTCATTTTTCATTTCATGATTAATTATATTAATTCAATTAATTATTTTTAAATAATATATTATAAATATTTGTATAATTTTTATTAATTTAATTTGTATTCAAGAGATAATTTTATATTTATTGAATGAAAGTATGGTTAAATAGATTTAAAATTCAACAAATTATTCAAATGAAATTTTTTACATATCAGCTGTTTTAAATATTCAATATTGGTATTGGATAACTAATAAAATTTCACATTAATTTATTAAATATTAAATTAAAATATGATCAGATGAGTTTCCTGAAATTCATTGTTTACATAGCATTGAAAATTACTATATTAAAATAAAATAATTAAATTGAATAAATTTCTTTTTACATCTGCATCTGGAAAATCAAGAATATAAATCCAGATCAGAAGTATATAAATATAATTTGAAAAGAATTTATTAAGAATTTATTATGAAATTGCATATAAATTGGACTTCCTTTTGGTTATAATTTTGCAGACATTCAATGATTTATATTTTTTAATATTTTGAACAAATAAAAGATTGATTGTTTTTAAAAACATTCAATTTTTAGATCTTTTTATTTAAATTAAATGCCATAAGCATAAAGCACCCCAAATCTAGACTTCTTGTTAATATCATTAAATGGTTTTTCATTTTATTGATTTTATTGAATTAGTAGATTTAATTTTAATTATAAAAACTGGAATTGTTATTGTAAATATTATTAATTTGTATTATTAAAAAAATAAAAAAAGAAAATTTTGATTTTGCTCATGAAGAAAAATATATATCAAGATGTTAACAATAATATAAAATTTTATAGGATAAAATTATAAGGAAGTAAAATAGGATAATAATAGAGGGTGAAAGATATTAATAAATAGCAAAAAAAAAAAAATAATTTCGTCTCCGCGATCTGCGCTACGTTCCACGAGAGACGAAAATTTTTTTTTAACATTATTAGATTCTTTTAGCTATCAGATGATAGTTTTTATTAATAGATTTTAATTTTGATCTAAAAGAATCTAATAATATTAAATTTTATAATTTTG
>PQFF01000146.1:243909-264428 GCA_003547095.1 Diversispora epigaea
TCTGAAAAAGGGAAAAATTTACTTTTATAGATTTGAATGATATAGAAGGAAATTTTAACCTTTTCCGGAGAAGAGCAACACCCGAAAATCTTCCCCCAAAAAGGTAAAAATTTCCTTTTTTCCCCAAAAGGAAAAGAAAATGACTGATTACGAATTAATTGAATATTATGGAATTTCAAAAAAATCCTTCAACACAAAACTTATGGGACTTACATAATTTTCTGACAAAAAAGTTTTGGGATTTAAGGTGGTAATCAAAATTGGAAATATTATCATCAATAGCGTGCGATCTTGAAAACTTACATGCAAAAAATTTAGATCATTGTTGAAATATTTCACGTGCACATATTAAGACTCAAATTTAGAATGCTTCAAAAATAAAAATGACTGTTAGAAATACCATCATCACCTTCACAAGTACTGATGTTTCCAAGAATACCACAAATACCATCATCACAATCACCAATATCTTTGTCATCACCAACATCACCTTTATCACAAACACTGATATCCCCAAGAACACTAACAATCTTATGACCATCACCCACATGAAAATTTTAAGCTTATTTTGCTTACTAAATTCACGTGTTTATGAAAAAATCATGATCGTATGAATACATCAATTAACAATCAGTTCAGTTAGCATTTAAATTATATTCTTAAAATGTAATAAAATCATAAATTTGAGTTTGTTGATAAAGATTGTTCCAAGAATATTACCTGAAGATTTCCCAGATTTTATTTCTTCCAATAAATCTTACAATCCGTGAAGAGTATGAGTTGATCGTCTGATATAACATGATTGAGGATATAACTTATGTGAAAATAATTCAAGCAATTCTTGCTTTTGAGAGTTTGATGTATGTTCATTATTTTCATCAGCAATTTCAAGTTGCCGCATAACATCATCATCCACTAAAGTTTATCTGCTATTTCAAGAAATAAATTAGATAATTCAATGAAAGTTGGACGTCCAGAAGGATCATCACTCCAACATCGACGCATCAAGTTTAAATGCCATTCTGGAATCCAATTTAACATAAAACTAGACCTTTGGTCTTACTCCATCACATATCTATCATCAAATAATTATCATGTGCTTGGTCAGCAAGTGGTCGTTGTGCAGTAACTACTTCATACATAATTCCACCAAAACTATAAATATCATCCTTCTTTGTAAATTTATTTCCTCCTAATACTTCATGTGGAATATATGGAATTGATCCATAAATTTTGTTATTTTTATCATTAGCATTTAAAATTAAATCATTTTCTAATTTACAGAAATTTAAATCTAAATCTATATATGATATTTGACGATTTTTTGTGAAATTTAAAATATTTCCACTATTAAGGTTACAATGTATTAAATTTTTTGCATGTAAGATTCCAAGACCCTCTGCTGTCGATGTAAATATTTCTAATTTTTAATATATTTTATTTAGCATACTAAAATACAGTTTTGTTCTATAGTTCGGTTCCCTATTTTTTGTGCAAATCTTTGAGCCAGGAGTTAATAAATAAAAAATTAAAAATATTATTGAATTTATACAGTTTTATTTAATTAATAGAATACAAATACACTTGTTTGTTTAATAATAATTATAAAAAAATATTAGCGGGTGCAAAAATAAATTCTCAAAATATTTGCATTGATAAAAAAATATATTCCAAAATTTGATTTAACATTACTTTTATTGTTTGCAGCCACGAAAATATAAACTTTAGTCTGTAACAATGCATCAACCGTCTGCTTGTTGTTGGCGAGCTTTTTGAATACCCTAAAATCGATTTTTCCATTTTTTGATAACTCTTGGATGATGCGCTTGCCGATGGCATAATTTTTATCGTCCTTCATCATTTCAGCCTCATGGAAGTCATATTTGGTAGGATTAAACACATATTTACGAACCTCTGAAAGCAAAATATGATGAGAATGATGAGAGTGTTTGCATAATAATCATGTAAAATACCATCATCATTGTTAAAATAATAAATGATCTTTCACCTTCAAATGTCATACCTTTATTTATATTTTCACCATTTGCCTTGAGATGAAGAATTCGGCCACCTACTAGTTGGATGAGTTGATTCGCAACCTCTTTCCTAATGCGAAGTTGTCGAATCCTCTTTGTTAGTTAGTTCTCTAATTATAAGGAGTTCTGGATAAGTGCATTTCCACGATGACCGTTCTAGAGTGGAGCAAAGAAGTCATTGGCAAAGAACGAGATATAGAAAAATTATATTATAAAATATTCACATGTCATCATACGTGACACTTTTTCCTCACTACTAAATGCAACTTAAATCATCAGCATAGTGTTTTGCGAGGTCCTGCAGATCCTTCAACATATTTTGATTCTTTGTCGAGGATCAACACTAGAGGTCTACCATTATTTGCCTTGTATTTTCTAGCTCCTTCTTCAAAAGCTCCTAGGACACGAAAATACTTGGACTGTTCAGATACAAAACAAAAAAATAAGCATAGTGCAAACACCAATACTTTTTCTTTACAATAACCTTACCAGACTTTCCACTGTCCGTAAGCATTGCTGTAAAAACCCAGTGAAGGATATATAATTGAATGAATATCAAATTGCCTGTGCAAGATTATTAATGAATTTATTAAATACAAGAGGGACACCAACATAAATAATTCCTTTTCCAATATCCCTAGCATTCCGCCAGATCACTGTAGTTTTTCCAGTTCCGTGTTCTCCGACAACAAGATGATAAGAGGACCAGGAATGAAAATTTGTTTTAGTTTCTTGATAACAGCCTCACGATAAACCAAATGTGAATTTCTAATCTAATTAAAGATTTTCCGGATGCTTCGATTCTTGCCAATTTCCAACTATTTTCATCTTAAATTCACCGTTCTTATTCTAAATCTTAAATTTATGTCATTTAAATTAAGCCCAAATCTTGATTTAATAATTTATGAAATGGCGAATCAGTAGGAATCTTCTTTCGGTTGGAACTGCACATGTAAGGTGTATACATCTATTGATTTAATTTAATTTTGATTGATTAAATGATAATAAATTATTAAAATATAATAAATTATTGGGGACATATAAATTATTAAAATATAATTAATTAAAAAGTATTAATTGGATAATTTAAACTTATGAGATTTATCTTTGGTCCTTGTTTGTAATTCGTTTCGAATTCCTTGCGTGCGGAACCATACTCTTTCAATTTTCGATTCGATATCAAATAATCTTGAAAATTCTCGTGTAGGATAAGGCGTCAAAATTACAAAAATTAATTGATTAAATTTTCCATCACTTGTTATGATAGAACAATAAAAAAAATTGCATAATAAAAAAAAAATTCTAGCAAAGTAATTTTATAGCTATGCACTCTAAATATTTTTTAAAAAAATAAATAAATTATTAAACAAGATTAAAATTGGGGTAAAGGAAATCGTGGAATTGGCTATACTGTAATTATATGTAACAAATAATTATTTATCCATTTCCCCACTGTCCAAGATTCCTTCCTGAAAAATAAATGTTTTTTAAATAGGGTGGGTTTGTTTGAAAAATAAGATTTAATGTAAAGTTTTCTAAAAAAAAAATGGAATAAAGCTTTTAATAATTAATTAAAATGTAGATTTCAATTCTAATTTGATTATTTCGTTTCATAAATAATAAAAGAGAGATCAAGGGAACAAAGTCAAATTGGTATTACATTTATTATTACTAATATCACAAAGAGAATAATACCTACACAAATCCCCCCTCCTGCGGGAATAATGTAGATGGAATTACCGTCCGTGAATATGGATTTCTAAAAATATTTTTTCATAAATCAATAACTAAAAAAAAGACTTTTACATACCGCGAGGTCATATTATTTTATTTTCATTCCCCTTTTTTTTTTATTTTACAAGTATTTTTTGTATTTTTTGCTAGTTTATTATTGATCCAATTGATCGTTGTTCTATTAAAAAGGGATTTTTATTATAACAAGCGCATCAATTAATTATAATCATTAAAAAACGGGGGTGTCCGAAAAGATCTCAGGGTATAAAATAATGCGGAATTTTATATACTCAGAAAAAGCATTGATTATCATAGATTATCATCAACAATAAGGAATTAAAAAATATATATACCTTCTATTTCCCATGTCTAAAGAAATAACAAAAATGGAAAATTGTCTGGAAGGTCATTCATCTGAAGATTTCGCTTATTCTGGTTACAAAAATTTGATTTATCCATGGGGAAGATGTTCGTTGTGTACTAAGGAACATTTTATCCAAGAATTTAAAACTTGGTCGAGTGGGAATGTTGACATTGATAAGATTATTCAAGAATCTCAAATAAATAACAAATGCGATAAATTACATTGGATATCATATGATAATTTTCAAAATATCAAACATATAGCAGATGGTGGCCATGGATCTGTGAATTCTGCTAAATTAGAAGATGGAATAAAATGGGATTGGAATTTTGTCAAACAGGAATGGGAATATCATTTAATAGGCGACACAGTTGCTTTGAAAGAAATAAAAGATTCAAGATTTGATATGGTTGGATTTCTTAGAGGGGTATGTTTCTTTATATTTAGAATATAAGTTATTAATATTTTGTAATTTATTAATATGCCTTTTAATATTTTCATATTAAGGTAAATCCTGAAGTTGGATATTTTGGAATTTCCAAAAATCCTTCTACACAAAACTACATTATTGTTAGAATGTTATTTGATGATGACGTTCATAATTTTTTGACCAAAAATTTTTGGGATTTAAGGTGGCGTTCAAAATTAGACTTGTTATTTTCAATAATATCGAGACTTGAAAACTTACATGAAATAAATTTAGTTCATTGTAACCTTCATAGTGCAAATATTTTGATAATGATTTATTTCTATCCTAACGATAGAACAGAAATAGACCCAAGTTCATGTAAATTAGAAAATGATTTAATTTTAAATGCTAATGACAAAAATAACAAAATTTATGGATTAATTCCATATATTCCACCTGAGGTTTTAAGAGGAAATGAATTTACGGAGAAGGGTGATATTTATAGTTTTGGTGGAATTATGTATGAAATAGTTACTGCACAACGACCATTTGCTGACCAAGCACATGATATTTATTTGATGATAGATATATGTAATGGTGTAAGACCAAAGGTCCCTGATTTTATGTTAAATTGGATTCCGGAATGGTATTTAGACTTGATGTATCGATGTTGGAGCGATGATTCTTCTGAACGTCCTACTGCCGCTGAATTAGGCGATTTATTTTGCGATGCATTACATGATACAGTGGATAATAATGTTACGAGTCAACTTCAAATTGCTGATGAAAATCAAAAAAATACATCAAAATCTCAAAAGCAAGAATTATTTGAATTATTTTCATATTCAAATAAGTTACATCCGCAATCATGGTACATTGGCCGATATATTCATACACTTCATGGATTGCGTGATTTATTGGAAGAAATAAAATCTGGGAAATCTTCAGGTATATTCTTCAATAATTTTATTTAAAAATGATCGATTACAAATTATTTAAATTTTTTGAATTTTTTAATTTATAGATCCTAATTTATTAAAGCTCAATGAATCAATTATTTAAAGTCCAATTCTTACGATACTGTTTTTGTTTTGAATAGTAAAACCTATTTATGGGTATAGGAAATTTAAAGTCAAACGGAAAAGTGATCATTCTCTAATATTTCAACCTTGGATTGGATTAGATTCCAAAAATTCAAAGAAAACGTAAATATAGATAAAGAAAATAATATTACACTTTATTTATATGTTATTTTTATATATTTGAACAAAAAATAAAAAAAAATATAAAATTTCTAAGCGACAAGCCAATTATTAAATAAAATTATTGAAGAATATACCTGAAGATTTCCCAGATTTTATTTCTTCCGTCAAATCATGAGTATGAATTGAGGATGTAACTTACTTGAAAACGAAAACAATTCAAATAACTCTTGCTTTTGAGATTTTGATGTATTTTTTTTATTTTCATCAGCAATTTAAAGTTGGCGCGTAACATTGTTATCAACTGTATTATTTAATGCATCGTAAAATAAATTATCTGATTTATCAGCATTGGACGTTCAGTAGAATCTTAACTCCAATATCGATACATCAAGTCCAAATACCATTCTGGAATTCAATTTAATATAAACTCATGGACCTTTGGTCTTACACCATTACATATATCTATCATCAAATAAGCTTGGTCGTTGTGCAATAACTATTTCATACACAATTCAATCAAAACTATAAATATTACCCTCGTAAATTTATTTCCTCTTAACACCTCAAGTAGATTGCAATAATATTATTCTTGTTATTAGAGTTTAAAATTAAATCATTTTCTAATTTACATGAATCTAAATCTAGAATTGATTCAATGAATTCAATGTCAAAATGATAGTTACGTCTGATCAAAGTATTTCTATCATATGAACTAAATTTTTTTTTCATGTAAGCTTTCAAGACCCGATGCTATTGAAAATAATATTTCTACTTTTGATGGCCATCCTAAATCCAAAAAAGTTTTCGTTAAAAATTATGTAAGTCATCATCATCATCAAACAACTCCGTAACAATAATGTAGTTTTGTGAGGAAGGATTATTTGAAATTCTAAAATATTCATCAATAAATTCACAATTATTAACAATATTTGTCTTAATATGAAAATTATCATAAGATATCCCATGGAGCTTGTCGTAAATGTTATTTATTTGTGATTTATAATTGTATTGAAGATTGCATCAATGTAGGAGATGAAGAGACTTGTAATGATATTCGTGAGTTCATCTGCGTGGAGGAGGAGATGGTATCATGTCGATTTCATCGTGAGTAATGATTAGGATTCCGTAATTGCGACTGCTGCGATAAGATCCGAGATAATAATCAATTTTATAATTCAAATGAAAATTGAATAACTTGGAAAGTGGGTTTTGTGTCAAAAATTCAACGATCCGAAACGGTTGCTTTCTCCATTTCGGTTTGTTGTTTTCATGTATTCATGAGTTGCTGAGATTCAGAATCATATTGAAGTTTATTGTGCATATTAAATAGCCTCTATGAGTATGAAATTCATACCTATATATTTAAGATATATTAAAAGTAAAAATATAGAAATAAATAGATTAAATAATTTACTTAATAACTTACTTTCTCCCAACAGATAAACAATCACGTTCCAGGTGCCTTCTTTGTCGCCAAGCGTCCTTTATTAAATTAATAAGATATTAATATATTTTAATTGAACTAACTAGATTTCATCGACATCAATCCTCCTTCCTTTATCAATAAATGGCTGAAGAGATGTTCGAAGGTTTGCAGAGTTTCGATGACGAAAATATTTTAATGGGCGAAACTCCGGTTTGAAACCTTCTATCATAATAAATTAATAAATTAATTAAATAAATTTTTAAATAATTGAAATATTTGTATTAAGAATATTAAAAATACCTCACCCAACGTGGATATCATTTGGTCATGTTTAATTCGTTTAACTTCCTCTCGCTCCAACTCAGAGGGTTTTAGTTTACAATGAGTGGGATTTGGGTGGGTTGCCATTCCAGAATTGAATCCAAACTTTGAGTGTAACAGACAAAATTAATAAATAAAAATCAGATAATCTATTTACTATTATTCTATTAAAACCAATATGGAATCCACAACTGATCTATCGAATAAAACCGATGCAATAAACTTAAGCACGGTCTATTAGAAATTTATCAAACTAACTTAACTGAAATACTATTATAAATAAAAATAAAGTGTCCAATAACATATTAATAATATCTCAGTTGTCACTAGACAAAAAAAAATACTGGCTAGTTTCTATTATAAATTCGAAATTTTCCATGACTTTAGAAATAGTAAAAATGAATCATTGTACGGCAGGTCATTCTTCGGAAGATTTCGCTTCGCTTATTCTGATGGGGAAGATGTGAGCCAAAGGTTCATGATTTTATTTTGAATTTGATTCCAGAATGGTATTTAAACTTGATGCATCGACGTTGGAGTAATGACCCTTCCAAACGTCCAACTGCTATTTCTTTAACTATTTATTTTGTGAAATATCGGAAAAGCTTTTGATGATATAATGAATAATAACATTATGCAATAGCTTGAAATTTCTATTGAAAATAAACAAAAAGCATTTATTTGAATTATCTACATCTTCAAGTAAGTACATCTCAATCAAGTTATATTAGCCGATGAATTCATATTCTTCATGGATTTCTGGAATTATTGGAAGAAATAAAATCTGGGAAATAATTTTATATAATAAAATAAATAATTTATTATAAAATTTTGAAATATTTAAATTTTTAAATTTATAAATCCTAATTTCATTATATTAATGATGAGCCGGAAATTCAAAGCAAGCAGAAAAATGTCATTCAACCTTGGATTGCGTTATGACCCTGAAAAAAGATTAAAGAATGGGTTAATTTGGATAGGAGAAAGTTAAAAAATAAAATGAAATGGAAGATTCAAATCAAATATTAATATTATCTTATTTTTATCATCCGAGTTAATTTATAAATTACATTTTTGTATGGGAATTTTCATTTTTTTTTTAAAAAAAATATATTTTGAAATGTTATTATGCTTATATAAAAATGACTTTGTCAAATTTTTACAACTCTATTACTCTTAATTATGCTTGACTGTCAACTAAATGCAATTTCTTCCACATATATAATGTTTCTTTCATGTATATCACATGGAGCACATGTGTCCGGATCGGATTTAATAAAATTAATAAAGGGCATTGATTAGCCTCAAACAATGAATTATATACATTTAGAATAAAAAATCTTCAATAAAGAATATCCTTATTTCCCATGTCTCAAGAAATAAGAAACCTTAAGTATTGTCCAGAAGGTCATTCTCCTAAGGATTTATGTTATGGTCGACAAAATTACATTTTTTTTTGACGATGGAGTATGTTATTTGTGTTCTCGCGAACATTTTTATCCAAGAATTTAAAACTTGGTCTAGTGGAAATGTTAGTATTAATAAAATTATCCAAGAATCTCAAATAAGTAACATTTACCGTAAGTTACAATGAATACCTTATGATAATTTTCAAAATATCAAACACATAGCTGATGGTGAACACGGATCTGTGTATTCTGCCGAAATAGAAAATGGAATAAAATGTAAATGGAATTTTCTCAAACAGGATTGGGAAGTTGCTTTGAAAGAAATAAAAGATTCTAGATTTGATATAGTATAGTTAAATTTCTTAAAGTGGTATGTTCTTTATATTTAGAATATAAGTTATTATGAACTATTATTAATATTTCGCAATTTATTAATTTGCCTTTTAATATTTTCATGTCGAGATGAATATTATCGATGATTTTTTTGAATTTATTGTTGTATATTTTGGAATTTCAAAAAATCCTTCTACACAAAACTACATTATTGTTACGGAGTTATTTTGTGAAAACTTTCATAATTTTTTAACCAAAACATTTTGGGATTTAGGGTGGAAACCAAAATAGACATGTTATTGTCAATAGCATCGAGTCTTGTAAGCTTACATGAAGAAAATTTGGTTCATTGTGGCCTTCATAGTGGAAATATTTTAAATTACGCCGGACCTTTTCCTATGACAAGTGTAGATTTAGAATGTAAATTAGAAAATGATTTAATCTTAAATGTTAATACCTCAGGTGGAATATATGGAATCGATCCATAAATTTTGTTATATTTTTTATTAAGAGGAAATGAATTTACAAGAAAGGGTGATATTTATGGTTTTGGTGGAATTATGTATTAAATGGTTACTCACAACACAACGACCATTTGCTGACCAAGCACATGATACTTATTTGATGATAGATATATGTAATGGCGTAAGACCAAAAGTACCTGATTTTATGTTAAATTTGATTCCAGAATGGTATTTAAACTTGATGTATCGATATTGGAGTGATTATCCTTCTGAACGTCCAACTGCTGCTGAATTATGTGATTCATTTTGTGAACTATCCGATAAACTTAATTATTATATAGTGGATAATAGTGTTATGCAACAACTTGCTATTGCTGATGAAAATCAACAAAATATATCAAAATCTCAAAAGCAAGAATTATTTGATTTATTTTCACATTCAAGTAAGTTACATCCTCAATCGTATTACATTGGTCAATCTATTCATACTCTTTATGGATTGGATGATATATTGAAAGAAATAAGATCTGGAAATCTTCAGGTATATTCTTCAATAATTTTATTTACAAATGATCGATTACAAATTATTTAAATTTTTTGAAATTTTTAAATTTATAGATCCTAATTTATTAAAGCTCAATGAATCAATTATTTTAAAGTCAAATTCTTATGATACTGTTCAAAAGAGTTAAAACCTATTTATGAGGATAGTAATTCAAAGCCAAACGGAAAAATGAATATTCTTGGATTTGATTTGATTCCCAAAAATTTAAAAGAAAACATAGTATAGATAAGAGGGGATTATATTACATTTATTTTATTTGTATATTAGAAAGCAAAAAATAAAAATATAAAAAAAATGGAAAAAAATTTAATCAAATATTAATATCGTCTTTATTTAATTTTTATAATAGGAGCTAATTTTTTAAATTATATTTTGTACGTGACATTATTAAAAGAAACTTATTTAAATTATTTAATCTTATCGCTTTTTGCAAATTAGCGTGATATGATAAAATGATACACTAATTAAAAGGGATGAGCAATCACCCTGGGTGAGGAATATGTATACTCAAAATAATTTATAATAAATCAAGTATATACAATATTTCAATTTATTTTTCTTCATATGTTAAAAAAACAACACAAAAAATATTTTGAAGCATTTATCTTATTTATCCCAAAAAAAACATCTCCCATTCCAAAAACAATTTAATTTTTAGCATAAATATTTAGAATTTCTCTCAAGTTCAGATTCCAAATTAAAAAATTAACAAAATGTATTTGCTTCACTTGATATATTGATTTTGAATAACCAGTGTGGTCTCATCTTTATTCGAATACTTATAATATATATTAAAAAGGTAACTTAAATTACAAATAAAAAAAGAATAAAAACTAACTAGCTAAGGGAAATCTCTGCATGGTTTAACCATCCACCATAGAACATGTCACCATATCCTATTTAATAAGATTTTATCTTATTAAAGTCAATTTAACAAAAAACTTTTTGAGAGGAAAACAAGATCATATAAAAACCTCTACAGGACATTTTTTACCAATTAACTACTACCTTACCCTCCTACATCAGTAAATTTTTTTAAACGTAAGCCTTCAAAGTATTTCACTCCGATAACCTTCGAATACCTCCAGCATAAACGTAATATTTACGAAGGTTATTGGTACTGAAAACCTTCATTTTTACTAATAAAACATAATACTCCGGAAATTATTGATATTGATAACCTTCAATAACCTTCATTTTATCATAATAAATGTAATATTTGTGAAGGTTATTGGTCTGATAATCTTCAATAACCTTTGAAAACGAAATTATTACAATAAACTCCAACATAAAAAATTTCCAGATGTACTAATATAACTCCCAAAAACATAACACTAACCAACTAACACCCCTCAACAACTAATTCACATTACTTCCTTCTACACCTATCACCGTTATACTTGCATGCAAAATTATTTTTGGGCCCCGAAATTGGTATTTTGGGGAAAAAAGTCGAAATAGTTTTTCATAGAAGACGAAATTATTTTACTTAAAACCTGAAATTTTTTGACCACCCAGATTTATTCTTTGATTAAAGATACACATAACTGGGTACTTTTTTTATTTCCATATATAGAATAGATTCTGTATAAATCTCAAAAAGTCGAAATACCTCAAAAATCCAAAATCAATTTTGGGAACATGTATAATCACCATAGGTCATCTTACTAACTCAACTATAACTCCCAATTATTATTATAGGAAATAACTCTTTACTTTTACAACTACCAAGTGTGGTTTTCTTGAATATACTCTTTTTTTGAAATATGACTATCTCTCTATCTTACAAGTTAGACAAACGTCTCCTATTTCCAGCTCCCATTAGCTCCCAGACTTTAAAATCCCTTTCGAGAAATGCCACTCTTAAGTGGCTCCTGAAGGGTAACAAGTAACCATATCTCTACCATAACTCTTTTGATACTTACACTTTCACTAATCCCCTCATACCATGCACTCTCTTAGTATTCAGAATATACATGTTCCCAAAATTGATTTTGGATTTTTGAGGTATTTCGANGAAATAGTTTTTCATAGAAGACGAAATTATTTTACTTAAAACCTGAAATTTTTTGACCACCCAGATTTATTCTTTGATTAAAGATACACATAACTGGGTACTTTTTTTATTTCCATATATAGAATAGATTCTGTATAAATCTCAAAAAGTCGAAATACCTCAAAAATCCAAAATCAATTTTGGGAACATGTATAATCACCATAGGTCATCTTACTAACTCAACTATAACTCCCAATTATTATTATAGGAAATAACTCTTTACTTTTACAACTACCAAGTGTGGTTTTCTTGAATATACTCTTTTTTTGAAATATGACTATCTCTCTATCTTACAAGTTAGACAAACGTCTCCTATTTCCAGCTCCCATTAGCTCCCAGACTTTAAAATCCCTTTCGAGAAATGCCACTCTTAAGTGGCTCCTGAAGGGTAACAAGTAACCATATCTCTACCATAACTCTTTTGATACTTACACTTTCACTAATCCCCTCATACCATGCACTCTCTTAGTATTCAGAATATACATGTTCCCAAAATTGATTTTGGATTTTTGAGGTATTTCGACTTTTTGAGATTTATGCAGAATCTATTCTATATATGGAAGTAAAAAAAGTACCCAGTTATGTGTATCTTTAATCAAAGAATAAATCTGGGTAGTCAAAAAATTTTGGGTTTTAAGTAAAATAATTTCGTCTTCTATGAAAAACTATTTCAACTTTTTTCCCTAAAATACCAATTTCTGGGTCCCAAAATAATTTTGCGTGCAAGTATAATTCAGAGCTCATACAGGACTTTTAAGTTTTCAACCTGCCTCAATTTGGTATAGAGCTCCTTTCGAAATCCTCCCACCGATGCCTGTACAGCAAGGAATCTACCTCACTGATTATTTGGTAAGGCAATATAAAAGCAAATTACACATCCCTATAATAGTAATTCAACACATTCCCTTCAACTTACATCTCACACCCTGTTCTCCCACAATTTATCACATCACACANTATTTCCAGCTCCCATTAGCTCCCAGACTTTAAAATCCCTTTCGAGAAATGCCACTCTTAAGTGGCTCCTGAAGGGTAACAAGTAACCATATCTCTACCATAACTCTTTTGATACTTACACTTTCACTAATCCCCTCATACCATGCACTCTCTTAGTATTCAGAATATACATGTTCCCAAAATTGATTTTGGATTTTTGAGGTATTTCGACTTTTTGAGATTTATGCAGAATCTATTCTATATATGGAAGTAAAAAAAGTACCCAGTTATGTGTATCTTTAATCAAAGAATAAATCTGGGTAGTCAAAAAATTTTGGGTTTTAAGTAAAATAATTTCGTCTTCTATGAAAAACTATTTCAACTTTTTTCCCTAAAATACCAATTTCTGGGTCCCAAAATAATTTTGCGTGCAAGTATAATTCAGAGCTCATACAGGACTTTTAAGTTTTCAACCTGCCTCAATTTGGTATAGAGCTCCTTTCGAAATCCTCCCACCGATGCCTGTACAGCAAGGAATCTACCTCACTGATTATTTGGTAAGGCAATATAAAAGCAAATTACACATCCCTATAATAGTAATTCAACACATTCCCTTCAACTTACATCTCACACCCTGTTCTCCCACAATTTATCACATCACACACCATTACCACCAAATACTACCTTAAATACCAATGTATTACCCAATTTCATCAGTGCGTCACCACCTGGATCTACAAGATCAACAATTCAGGGTCAAACTGAAATTTGACATTCCCTCCCAAAAAGTATTCCATGAAAAAGAGGAGAATTTTGTGGTGCAGACCCGTTTCGCTACGAAATAAAAATTAAACAGCTCCAGAAAACTTTGTTTCCAGTATTCATTCAAAATAAAAATAGTACCGTCAATGCAGAAAAGGGAGTCTGGTCACCCTTTATAACAGACCGCCGTTCATCTCAGGGTTTATCCACATGAAGACTATTTCCAAGAAGAAAGTAAAATTCACCGTTTACACCTTTCGCCAAAGAAACCAGAACCAAACTCGTAGGTAAAGTTTCATATATTTTTTATAAACCACTCGTACTAGATAGTCTTATCCAGTTGGGCTTAACCTCCAACTAAATAATTATAAAAAAATATATTAATTTTACTACTGCAGATTTTGAGTAATTGCCGAATGGAGAGAAAGAGTTTTTTTTTTTTTTCACTTGATATATTGATATATTGTAAAAAGAAGCATTGATACATTTATAGAAGAACTAGCCATTTATTTTTTTTTTGAGTATCCACTATACTATACCTGCCGCCCAAATTCAAAATCCAAATGCCAAAATCCCAAATGCCGAAATCCCAAATCCTAAATCCCAAATTATAATTAGTATTTTTTGTATTTTTTGCCAAAATCCCAAATCCCAAATACTAGTAATTTGTGCATTTTGGCGTCCCAAATCCCAAATTATTTGGGATTTGGGAAACATGTATACACTATACATGTCGTCAAAACTATTGAATTGAGTCAGACACAATTAAAATTGAGAAAAATTGAAGTTGAGTCAAAGCAAATTTTGATTTTTATTAGTAATTGACGCAATTAATTGAGTCAGACGCAATTAAAAATTGAAATTTTAAGAGTTGAGTCAAGGTCAAATTAGTTTTGACGACATGTATAGTATCCACCACATGAATAAGATTAGAATTGACAATGTTTATTAATAAAAATTAAATTTTTTTTTTTTTATAAAAAATCACTTATATTTATTTTTAAGTGATAAAAAAAAAAATTTAATTTTTATTTTTAGCAATTATCACATTAACACTTCCTCATTCAACAGTTTCTTTAGATAAATCAATATTTGTAGCTAATCGGTCTTCTTCATGGATAAAATTGAAATTACATCATTTGATCTATCTGCAATTAAAACTGATAAGTGCTAATAAAATATGAAAGATTACAAAATATTTGGAACAATAGAATTTTAGAATATAAACAAAGGTTAAACTAATATAATATTTTAAATATTTTTTATACTAATTTCAAAAAAAAATCAAATTAAAAATATAATGGTTCAAAAGGAAACAGTTACAAAATATTTTATCTATTTATTACATGTATAATTATTAAAATCCAAATATACTTAACATATCTAAATAAAACTTTACATATAAAATATATACAATAATCTTGCTCCCCCCTTTTCCTTGACCTCTAGTTGTATATATATAAGATTACAAGGTACATATTCGCATCTATACCAGGCACAAAAAAAATGATTTTCAACAAATTAAACTCCTTAAAAAAACATTAATCCTCTTTGAACAGGACTAATCCTTTTTCAAAAAAGACTAGCCTCAGAAATATGTGACACAAGTGGTACTAACCCATGACATTTCCCAAATTGTTTACCACCTCCCTCCTAAATCGGATGGACACTAACCTGTGACATCTCCAAAATTGCTCACCACCTCCCAAATCAGATGGCCAATCCACCTAAATAGTCAACACTTCCCACATTCGCATGAGTTTTCAGGATATAACCTGTCTGCTTTGCCCACGCAGATCGACAATTGTTATTTTGTTAGCCGTCATTTTTTCCGTTTCTGCGTGGAACAATAGGGTTAGGTTATATCCTGTCTGCGTGGTCAAAAGCAGACAGGTTATATCCTGAAAATTTCATGCAAATACGCTGCAAAATTGGACGCCTCATCTAATCTTTGTTTTGTTTTAATATACTTAATAGTTTTAAATTTATATTTTGAGATTTGTATCAAATTATAAATTATATGTCAATATATACAAATAAAATAAATAAAATATTATTTTTAGTAGAATATAAATAGAATATAAATGTATATATATATATATATATATAATAAAGGTGCATAATACTTTATTTGGCAAATTTTTTAAGAAAAGAAATTGTTTATGTAGCATTGCTTTTTATTTTTCAAAAAAAGATATCCGGATTTGGGTCATAAAAGCAAGCCTTTATATTCTCAAAATTATTGTTGTACAAATGCATGCAAAACTTAATTTATTTGATAATGTGATCGTTGGCAATAACTTTTTTAGATTTTAAAGAAATTGAAGAGAAAAAATAAAGGAATGAGAAACACTGAAGAAATAAAAGATACTGGAGAAACAGAAGAAATGGAAGTTAAAGAAATAGAAGAAATAAAAGGAACAAGAAAAACGGAAGAAATGAAAGATATTGGAGAAACAAAAGAATTGGAAGAATCGGAAAATCTGGAAAAGTAGGCATATTGTTATAATAAGCTTATTTTACAACTATAATTTATTACCTANTGTCTGCTTTGCCCACGCAGATCGACAATTGTTATTTTGTTAGCCGTCATTTTTTCCGTTTCTGCGTGGAACAATAGGGTTAGGTTATATCCTGTCTGCGTGGTCAAAAGCAGACAGGTTATATCCTGAAAATTTCATGCAAATACGCTGCAAAATTGGACGCCTCATCTAATCTTTGTTTTGTTTTAATATACTTAATAGTTTTAAATTTATATTTTGAGATTTGTATCAAATTATAAATTATATGTCAATATATACAAATAAAATAAATAAAATATTATTTTTAGTAGAATATAAATAGAATATAAATGTATATATATATATATATATATAATAAAGGTGCATAATACTTTATTTGGCAAATTTTTTAAGAAAAGAAATTGTTTATGTAGCATTGCTTTTTATTTTTCAAAAAAAGATATCCGGATTTGGGTCATAAAAGCAAGCCTTTATATTCTCAAAATTATTGTTGTACAAATGCATGCAAAACTTAATTTATTTGATAATGTGATCGTTGGCAATAACTTTTTTAGATTTTAAAGAAATTGAAGAGAAAAAATAAAGGAATGAGAAACACTGAAGAAATAAAAGATACTGGAGAAACAGAAGAAATGGAAGTTAAAGAAATAGAAGAAATAAAAGGAACAAGAAAAACGGAAGAAATGAAAGATATTGGAGAAACAAAAGAATTGGAAGAATCGGAAAATCTGGAAAAGTAGGCATATTGTTATAATAAGCTTATTTTACAACTATAATTTATTACCTATAAAAATTTGGATATATAAAATTATATTCCTAATCAATTATAAACTAATAACTACAATATAAATTATATTACAGTTTGTAAGTATTTTGATTCATAATTATTGAAATCAATGTTTCAATTTGATTAATTTAATTCACTATCATATAACAATTCTTTAATCAATTATCATAAACTAATAGTTAGTGAGTATTTAGATTCATAATTATTGAAAAAAAGTTTCAATTTAATTAATTTAATTCAATATCATATTACTATTCTCTAATCAATAATCATAAACTAATCAATATAAATTATATTATAGCGAGTGAGTATTTAGATTCATAATTATTGAAATCAATGTTTCACTTTAATTAATTTAATTCAATATCATATAAAAATTCTCTAATCAATTATCATAAACTAATCAATATAAATTATATTACAGCGAGTGAGTATTTAGATTCATAATTATTGAAATCAATGTTTCGATTTAATTAATTTAATTCAATATCATATAACTATTCTCTAATCAATTATCATAAACTAATCCATATAAATCATATTACAGCGAGTGAGTATTTAGATTCATAATTATTGAAATCAACGTTTCAATTTAATTAATTTAATTCAATATCTTATAACAATTCTCTAATCAATTATCATAAATTAATAGTTAGTGAGTATTTAGATTCATAATTATTGAAATCAACGTTTCAATTTAATTAATTTAATTCAATATCTTATAACAATTCTCTAATCAATTATCATAAATTAATAGTTAGTGAGTATTTAGATTCATAATTATTGAAATCAACGTTTCAATTTAATTAATTTAATTCAATATCTTATAACAATTCTCTAATCAATTATCATAAACTAATAGTTAGTGAGTATTTAGATTCATAATTATTGAAATCAATGTTTCAATTTAATTAATTTAATTCAATATCATATAACAATTCTCTAATCAATCATCATAAACTAATTAATATAAATTATATTACAGCGAGTGAGTATTTAGATTCATAATTATTGAAATCAATTCAATGTTTCAATTTAATTAATTTAATTCAATATCATAACAATTCTCTAATCAATTATCATAAACTAATCAATATAAATTATATTACAGTGCGTGAGTATTTAGATTCATAATTATTGAAATCAATGTTTCAATTTAATTAATTTAATTCAATATCATATAACAATTCTCTAATCAATTATCATAAATTAATAGTTAGTGAGTATTTAGATTCATAATTATTGAAATCAATGTTTCAATTTAATAAGTTTAATTCAATATCATATAACAATTCTCTAATCAATTATCATAAACTAATCAATATAAATTATATTATAGCGAGTGAGTATTTAGATTCATAATTATTGAAATCAATTTTTCGATTTAATTAATTTAATTCAATATCATATAACAATTCTCTAATCAATTATCATAAACTAATCAATATAAATTATATTACAGTGCGTGAGTATTTAGATTCATAATTATTGAAATCAATGTTTCACTTTAATTAATTTAATTCAATAGCATATAACAATTCTCTAATCTATTATCATAAACTAATCAATAGTCTGTGAGTATTTAGATCCATAATTATTGAAATCAATGTTTCACTTTAATTAATTTAATTCAATAGCATATAACAATTCTCTAATCTATTATCATAAACTAATCAATAGTCTGTGAGTATTTAGATCCATAATTATTGAAATCAATGTTTCACTTTAATTAATTTAATTCAATAGCATATAACAATTCTCTAATCTATTATCATAAACTAATCAATAGTCTGTGAGTATTTAGATCCATAATTATTGAAATCAATGTTTCACTTTAATTAATTTAATTCAATAGCATATAACAATTCTCTAATCTATTATCATAAACTAATCAATAGTCTGTGAGTATTTAGATCCATAATTATTGAAATCAATGTTTCACTTTAATTAATTTAATTCAATAGCATATAACAATTCTCTAATCTATTATCATAAACTAATCAATAGTCTGTGAGTATTTAGATCCATAATTATTGAAATCAATGTTTCAATTTAATTAATTTAATTCAATATCATATAACAATTCTCTAATCAATTATCATAAACTAATCAATAGTCTGTGAGTATTTAGATTCATAATTATTGAAATCAATGTTTCAATTTGATTAATTTAATTCAATATCATATAACAATTATCATAAACTAATTAATATAAATTATATTATAGCAAGTGAGTATTTAGATTCATGATTATTGAAATCAATGTTTCAATTTAATTAATTTAATTCAATATCATATAACAATTCTCTAATCAATTATCATAAACTAATCAATATAAATTATATTATAGCAAGTGAGTATTTAGATTCATAATTATTGAAATCAATGTTTCAATTTAATTAATTTAATTCAATATCATATAACAATTCTCTAATCAATCATCATAAACTAATTAATATAAATAGTCGGTGAGTATTTAGATTCATAATTATTGAAATCAATGTTTCAATTTAATTAATTTAATTCAATATCATATACTATTCTCTAATCAATTATCATAAACTAATCAATAGTCTGTGAGTATTTAGATTCATAATTATTGAAATCAATGTTTCAATTTAATTAATTTAATTCAATATCATATAACAATTCTCTAATCAATTATCATAAACTAATTAATATAAATTATATTACAGCGAGTGAGTATTTAGATTCATAATTATTGAATCAATGTTTCAATTTAATTAATTTAATTCAATATCATATAACTATTCTCTAATCAATTATCATAAACTAATCAATATAAATTATATTACAGCGAGTGAGTATTTAGATTCATAATTATTGAAATCAATGTTTCAATTTAATTAATTTAATTCAATATCATATAACAATTCTCTAATCAATTATCATAAACTAATAAATATAAATTATATTACAGCGAGTGAGTATTTAGATTCATAATTATTGAAATCAATGTTTCGATTTAATTAATTTAATTCAATATCATATAAAAATTCTCTAATCAATCATCATAAACTAATTAATATAAATAGTCGGTGAGTATTTAGATTCATAATTATTGAAATCAATGTTTCAATTTAATTAATTTAATTCAATATCATATAACAATTCTCTAATCAATTATCATAAACTAATCAATATAAATTATATTACAGCGAGTGAGTAT
>PQFF01000146.1:275574-286344 GCA_003547095.1 Diversispora epigaea
CTTATCCCATTATAGAGAATAATTATTATATAGAAGATAAACCCTGAGCTTATTTCATTATATAAAAAATAAGTTTTGAGTTTATCTTATTATATAAAGAATAAGTTCTGAGCTTATCTGATTATATAGAAGATAAGTTCTGAGCTTATCTTATTATATAGAGGATAAGCCATAAGCTTATCTCATAATATAGAGGATAAGTCATAAGCTTATCTTATTATATAGAAGATAAGTTGTGAGCTTATCTCATTATATAGAGGATAAGCTGTGAGCTTATCTCATTATATAGAAGATAAGCTGTGAGCTTATCTCATTATATAGAGGATAAGCCGTGAGCTTATCTCATTATATAGAGGATAAGCCATGAGCTTATCTCATTATATAGAGGATAAGCCGTGAGCTTATCACATTATATAGAGAATAAGCTGTGAGCTTATCACATTATATAGAAGATAAGACGTGAGCTTATCTCATTATATAGAAGATAAGCCGTGAGCTTATCTCATTATATAGAGGATAAGCCGTGAGCTTATCTCATTATATAGAGGATAAGCCATAAGCTTATCTCATTATATAGAGGATAAGCTGTAAGATTATCTCATTATATAGAGGATAAGTCATGGGCTTATCTCATTATATAGAGAATAAGCCGTGAGCTTATCTTATTATATAGATGATAAGCTGTGAGCTTATCTCATTATATAAAGGATAAGCCGTGAGCTTATCTCAATATATAGAGGATAAGCTGTGAGCTTATCTCATTATATAGAGAATAAGCCGTGAGCTTATCTCATTATATAGAGGATAAGCTGTGAGCTTATCTCATTATATAGAGGATAAGTCATGAGCTTATCTCATTATATAGAGGATAAGCTGTGAGCTTATCACATTATATAGAGGATAAGCTGTGAACTTATCTTATTATATAGAGGATAAGTCGTAAGCTTATCTCATTATATAGAGGATAAGCTGTGAGCTTATCTCATTATATAGAGGATAAGCTGTGAGCTTATCTCATTATATAGAGAATAAGCCGTGAGCTTATCTCATTATATAGAGGATAAGCTGTGAGCTTATCTCATTATATAGAGGATAAGCTGTGAGCTTATCTCATTATATAGAGGATAAGCTGTGAGCTTATCTCATTATATAGAGGATAAGCTGTGAGCTTATCTCATTATATAGAGGATAAGCTGTGAGCTTATCTCATTATATAGAGGATAAGCCCCGTAGCATGTGATTTACAAAATGATCGTCTGCTCCAATTTCTGCGTGGTAGGTTATAACCTGTCTGCTTTTGTCAAAGCAGACAGGTTATAACCTAATAATTTCATGCGAATGCACTGATTTTACCCTATTATTATTCCTTTTTCGGCGAAGTCACAGCACAAAATACTTTCACCCAATTGGTGAGTATTGGCTAGGGGATAGATAAATAAACGGGGGTACAACTCATGGTTACATGTACATAGTGATCAATGCTAAAACTGAGCCATGCACATTAGGTTACACGGGCGGGTCCTCATATATAATTGACGATTTTTTCGAAAAAGCTTTGCAACGAAGCAAAACTATGCAGCCAATCTCAAAAGATAAGATCAGATGTGTTAGCTTAATGCAAAGAAATTGGTTTCATCAAAATTTAATCACTATTGATTTACAGAGGTCTTTTTTTCTAAAAATTTTATATAAACTTTATAATTAAAAAAATATTTTTTATTAAATTTTTTAGATTTCGAAAAATATTTTCAATTTTCACTAAATAAACATTTGTCCTTTCGCTAAAGCTTCTTGTGAAAATGGTGTTTCATTTTTTAAATGATCCAAAATTAAAGGTACTAAGTTTTTTTTTCGTTTATTTTTTGTATTATCTCCCAGTGCCCATATTAACCACTGTAATTCAGTGACTAAAAATATTTTTGAAAATTCTTCTTCTGCACNTTTTGATTTTGCCCAGATTTGAAGTTGAATAAGTGCAAGCTTAGGGTCCATTGGTAAGTTGGATTTCTTTATTGGTGCATTTTTGTTTTCAATTTTATTCGAATTTCGAGTATCTTGATTCATTAATTTAAGGTTTTCCCGAAGGCTAGCTGTTCCTTTTTCAGGGATAAGACTATAAAATCTCTGCCATGATTTTTGCCTGCTTCTTATATAAATAGAAATTATTCGCTCATAAAGAAAATTTCTAACATTATTATCTAATTCTTGCTTTTCTTTATTTTCAGAAATTAGTATAGAAGTTGAAATATTAAGAAGATTGTTGAAGGATTCTAGTGTTGGTATATTATTTAATAAACTATTACTTATATATTGAAGAATGTTGGGTCCCAATTTTTCGTGCATTTCAAATAATAAGAGTATTAAAGATTCTATTTTATACATAAAGCTTAAAAAATCCCGGCCTGGTATAATATTTGTTACTTGAGAACGAATATCTTTTTCATAAACTACTTGTTCCGAGCTTAAAACTTTAAGATGAGCACAAATAATTTCGTATTTGGGATGTGATTTTGTTATACTATTATTTCTGATCAGCTTATATATAAACCATCCAACGATATAGGAAAATTTTGATACCTCCGGTGGTTCTAAAGTAATAATTTTTTCGGGGAAACAATTTTTGTCTGCTGAAAGATTATTATTTGATATTGTCTTATTAAATGTTAGTTTAATGACCCTTTGTAGAAGCAAATATGCAACAAGTCTTTGAAGCTTAGAATTTTTCATATTAGTTGCTACGAGAAAATCTTGATACCAAACTCCCGAACATTGATAGTTGTTAAGATATATTTCAAGGTGAGAACTCCAATTTGTTAACCAACATGTTCCTTTTCTTTTTGGAATTGCATTATGAGCTATTTTTTTAACAATATTATGCCAATTTTGTAATAATTCATCAATAGAATTTTTATAAAGAATAGTTTCTATAAGCTTGTACCGTTCATATTGAAGATTAAAAATTTCAAGATTTTCCCGATCAACATTTTTATTATAAGAGTTTAATGGAATTTCAAGCTCTCCCATAATTAATTCATCATTAAGAAGATCTTCAAAAACTCTTTGGGAAAAATTAAATAGTTGAACCAAACGGATAGAATGTTTTTGGCATACATTTTTATTTTCTTTATTATCTTTTAATTTGTTTTTATCTTTTCTGTAATCTCTATATATAAATAAATAAATACATATGTAAAAATAAAAATAATTATTTTCGCAGAATTTAAATAAATAATATTTCGTGAAACTTAATTTATATTTTGTGGTACAATATACCTTCGTGCTAATTTTGTAATTCCCGTTCCAATATTATCTGCATTTCCATAATTTAAACTTTTCACTTCTGATGAAAATAGTGCTGTAATTTTATATTTATTTAAAGCATATCCATATGAATTAAGAGTCTGGGTTGATGAATCTCCACCCAATTCACGAATTGTTCCAAAAAAACCTTCCAGTAAATCTTGGGAAATTCGTTTTGGTTGAACCATTGAACCAGGATATTTGTTAAACATAAAATTTAACATTTCAAGAAATCCATCAATTGATAAAATTAAATCTAATTGGCATTGAGNTTTTCCCGATCAACATTTTTATTATAAGAGTTTAATGGAATTTCAAGCTCTCCCATAATTAATTCATCATTAAGAAGATCTTCAAAAACTCTTTGGGAAAAATTAGATAGTTGAACCAAACGGATAGAATGTTTTTGGCATACATTTTTATTTTCTTTATTATCTTTTAATTTGTTTTTATCTTTTCTGTAATCTCTATATATAAATAAATAAATACATATGTAAAAATAAAAATAATTATTTTCGCAGAATTTAAATAAATAATATTTCGTGAAACTTAATTTATATTTTGTGGTACAATATACCTTCGTGCTAATTTTGTAATTCCCGTTCCAATATTATCTGCATTTCCATAATTTAAACTTTTCACTTCTGATGAAAATAGTGCTGTAATTTTATATTTATTTAAAGCATATCCATATGAATTAAGAGTCTGGGTTGATGAATCTCCACCCAATTCACGAATTGTTCCAAAAAAACCTTCCAGTAAATCTTGAGAAATTCGTTTTGGTTGAACCATTGAACCAGGATATTTGTTAAACATAAAATTTAACATTTCAAGAAATCCATCAATTGATAAAATTAAATCTAATTGGCATTGAGAAGAAATCCATTCTTTATATCCTGTTTTTTGATTATCCCCATGTATGAATAGGGATTGGAACCGGGTCCCTATAAGCCATCCGGATATCCGGATGACTTTAAAATCGGATATCCGGGTTAAACCGGATGATTTTCTAAAAAAAATTTCACCCGATTTCACCCGGTTTCATCCGGTTTGAAGTATAAACCGGGTGAAATAGGTTTGATCGTTATAATTTACATTCAATCCAGATAAAATAAGTTTATTATTATAATATTTAAATTTCAAACTAAATAAAATAAAATTTAAATATAATTATTACTAATTCTTTTTTTTATTCACTTTGTCAACAATGCCGTAATGTCGTAATGCCTTAATTCTGGCCGTGCTATAGTAATGTCATAATATAATTATATGTAAAATCAGAAATAATTATCGATGGTCATTACATATAAAACTTTTTATCTTATAAGTAAATATTAAAAATGATACTAAGTAACCTCAAAGACAAAAATGTTTCGCGTTTTTTGTGAAAATCTCAGACCTATTCTATTTAAACTGAGAGAATAATGCACGTTTAAAGTTTGAACGGATAAAAAACTTTAAAACGGCCATTATTTACTTAATTTGGATGACAGAGGTCTGAGATTTTTACAGAAAATGCAATTCATTTTTGTCTTTGAGGTTACTTAGTACCATTTTTAATATTTACTTATAAGATAAAAAGTTTTATATGTCACAACGATCGACGATTTTATATATAATTATATTATAACTTTGTAAAAATTTTATAACATAATTATATATAAAATCGTCGATCGTTGTGACATATAAAACTTTTTATCTTATAAGTAAATATTAAAAATGGTACTAAGTAACCTCAAAGACAAAAATGAATTGCATTTTCTGTAAAAATCTCAGACCTCTGTCATCCAAATTAAGTAAATAATGGCCGTTTTAAAGTTTTTTATCCGTTCAAACTTTAAACGTGCATTATTCTCTCAGTTTAAATAGAATAGGTCTGAGATTTTCACAAAAAACGCGAAACATTTTTGTCTTTGAGGTTACTTAGTATCATTTTTAATATTTACTTATAAGATAAAAAGTTTTATATGTAATGACCATCGATAATTATTTCTGATTTTACATATAATTATATTATGACATTACTATAGCACGGCCAGAATTAAGGCATTACGACATTACGGCATTGTTGACAAAGTGAATAAAAAAAAGAATTAGTAATAATTATATTTAAATTTTATTTTATTTAGTTTGAAATTTAAATATTATAATAATAAACTTATTTTATCTGGATTGAATGTAAATTATAACGATCAAACCTATTTCACCCGGTTTATACTTCAAACCGGATGAAACCGGGTGAAATCGGGTGAAATTTTTTTTAGAAAATCATCCGGTTTAACCCGGATATCCGATTTTAAAGTCATCCGGATATCCGGATGGCTTATAGGGACCCGGTTCCAATCCCTATTCATACATGGGGATAATCAAAAAACAGGATATAAAGAATGGATTTCTTCTCAATGCCAATTAGATTTAATTTTATCAATTGATGGATTTCTTGAAATGTTAAATTTTATGTTTAACAAATATCCTGGTTCAATGGTTCAACCAAAACGAATTTCTCAAGATTTACTGGAAGGTTTTTTTGGAACAATTCGTAAATTGGGTGGAGATTCATCAACCCAGACTCTTAATTCATATGGATATGCTTTAAATAAATATAAAATTACAGCACTATTTTCATCAGAAGTGAAAAGTTTAAATTATGGAAATGCAGATAATATTGGAACGGGAATTACAAAATTAGCACGAAGGTATATTGTACCACAAAATATAAATTAAGTTTCACGAAATATTATTTATTTAAATTCTGCGAAAATAATTATTTTTATTTTTACATATGTATTTATTTATTTATATATAGAGATTACAGAAAAGATAAAAACAAATTAAAAGATAATAAAGAAAATAAAAATGTATGCCAAAAACATTCTATCCGTTTGGTTCAACTATTTAATTTTTCCCAAAGAGTTTTTGAAGATCTTCTTAATGATGAATTAATTATGGGAGAGCTTNACCATCGATAATTATTTCTGATTTTACATATAATTATATTATAACATTACTACAGACAAATAGTTGCAACTTATGAAAATGATTACAGCAGGCATCTTTAATTATAATTATAATTATATTTATTTATTATATTTATTAAAAAAATATTTATATTTAAAACATTTAAAACATTAATTATTATTAATAAAGTTGAATAAATTTGGAATTTCTTTTCATAAACATCATTTTACCAGCTAATTTTGAATCAAGGCGTGTTCTTTTGGCAGTAATTTGATTTCCTGCATCAGAAAATAAACGTTCACTAGGTACAGATGATGCAGGAATTGATAAATATTTCCTAGCTAATATAATTAAATTTGGAAATTGTATTTTTCGTTCAACCCACCATTTAAATGGATCTATATTATAATTTGCAATAGGTGTATGTATAGGATCTAAATAAAATTCCAATTCACTTATTGGATTAACTATATTAGAAGTATTTGTTCCAAATATTGAAGTATGTAAACGACCATGTCGAAAACTAGATGTTGTTGTATTAGAACTTGAAATTAAAGTTGTTCCTTGTATATTAATCAAATTTAATAATTGAGATTTTAATTCTTCTTTCACCTTTTCTTGAATATCATTATTCCAATTAGAAAGAGTTTTTAATCGTGAATCTAGAATTGTTGCAAGAAGACTAATCATTGATGGTTGATCCCAATAATAAAAAAGTGAATCATATATAGTTTTTTTCATTAATTCTATTGATTGATGATTATTTTTTTCTAGATTAACTTTTTTTGATTTTGTATAATATTTACGTTGAATTAAATTCTCAGGAGTATCAAGATCACTAGTTTCACCATCTGAATTTTCATTTTTATCACCTTCATTACTATTACTATCATTATCACTATCATCATCTGATGATTCTTCATGTATAAAATTTTATACATCTATAAAATAATGAAATAATATTAAAATTAATTAATTAAAAATAATAAATAAAATAGTAAATAAAACAATATAAAAATATAATTACATTGTTCGTTACTAATACTATTTTCATCATTATTATCTTCATTATTATTATTATTTTCATTACTATTATCATTTGATGGTATATAAATATAATTATATTTAAGTGCTTGTATTACAGGAGATATTATGGATAATGTTGCATATGATATGCCACTAAAATATGTAGTAGCATCATCAAAAGGTTCCAATAAATTTATAATCTGTTTTAACAAATCCCATTCATGTGTTTTCAATAATAGATTTTTAAGTTTGAGACCATCTGCACGATCATTTGGATTATCAGATAATGGTAAAGTTACACTTAACCATTCAATAGCTTTACGTAATTTAAAAAGTCGTTGCCATGAGTAATATTTTGAATTCCATCGGGTTTTAACATCTACTATATTTCGTAAAACAGGTTCTTCAGAATTGTTGTTAATATCTATTTCATTATTATTATTGTTACTATTTTCATTTTCATCTTCATTATTATCATTACTTTCATCATTATCTTCATCATCATCTTCATCACTACTATCTTCAAAATCATTATTGTTATTTTGATGTCTACATTCTTTTTGAGCCCTATCAAGATGTTCACTTTGTTTTGGTGATTTGGTAAAAAATTTAACTAATTGTTTAATACGCTTAATATAAGTATTTGATTTTTTAAAAGCTTGATTAATAGAAAGCTGCAATGTATNTGCCACTAAAATATGTAGTAGCATCATCAAAAGGTTCCAATAAATTTATAATCTGTTTTAACAAATCCCATTCATGTGTTTTCAATAATAGATTTTTAAGTTTGAGACCATCTGCACGATCATTTGGATTATCAGATAATGGTAAAGTTACACTTAACCATTCAATAGCTTTACGTAATTTAAAAAGTCGTTGCCATGAGTAATATTTTGAATTCCATCGGGTTTTAACATCTACTATATTTCGTAAAACAGGTTCTTCAGAATTGTTGTTAATATCTATTTCATTATTATTATTGTTACTATTTTCATTTTCATCTTCATTATTATCATTACTTTCATCATTATCTTCATCATCATCTTCATCACTACTATCTTCAAAATCATTATTGTTATTTTGATGTCTACATTCTTTTTGAGCCCTATCAAGATGTTCACTTTGTTTTGGTGATTTGGTAAAAAATTTAACTAATTGTTTAATACGCTTAATATAAGTATTTGATTTTTTAAAAGCTTGATTAATAGAAAGCTGCAATGTATGAGCAGCACACAGTAAACGTTTAATACCATTCCATAGTTTAATCGCCTTAATCATATTAGAACCATTATCAGTTATAACACATGTAATTTTACCTTCTAAATTAAATTCTCTTACTTTTTTTTGTATGAATGTTGAAATGTTTTCTCCAGAATGGGGATATGGCATTCGTTCCATACACAAAAGACAATCATATACTTCAAAATCACTTGATAACCAATGAAGAGTACATCAGGAAATTTTAATAGGCGTAATATTCCGTAATTATTACAAAACGTAAAATTTCCGTAATTTATACGGAGATTTCCCCGTAATATTACGTATATCTCCGAAAGATTTCGATACATAATAATTTCGCCCGTAAAATCACCAATTTCTTACGCCTCGAAAAAATTCCGCAAGATTTCGTAACTTTCTACGTATTTATTACACCTCGAAAAAATTACACCTCGAAAAATTCCGTAATTTTTTCGCAGCTTAATTTTTTTTTACGAAAATATTTTTTACTTTCAAATCTTCGTAATATAAATTTTTGCACTTTTTTATGAATATTTATGGAAATATACGCAACTAGAAATCATATATTGCAAAAAAATTTATTTTTAATTTATTGTTCTCGGAATTCTTTGAATGATAATAAATTATAGCATAAAATATTTCGGATATTTATAAATAAAATATAATACTAAATAAAATGTAATACTAAATAAAATATAATACTAAATAAAATATAATACTAAATAAAATATAAAAAATGCTAAAATTAAAAATATTCATATTTTAAAAATTTCAGATTATTACGCAAGACTATTACTTCGTGACCGAAAGCTTTGTCCTGTAAATATAACTTCATCTTCATATTCCTCTTCTCTTTCCTCTCTTTCCTTTTCTTCTTCTTCTTCTTCTTCTTCCTCCTCTTCTTCCTCCTCTTCTTCCTCCTCCTCCTCTCCTTCCTCATTATCTAACCCAATAATTTGACCTTCTTCTAGCTTTTTCTATAAAAAAAATAAATTTTTTAATATTTAATATAATATCAAATTTTTTTTTATATTTCTTACTTACTTTCTTAACTTTCATGATTTTGCGTATCTCTTCGTCATTGATTTTGATTGATTCAGTTTTCGGATTCAACATATATTGGCATACAGCCATTCCAAACGCAATTTTTTCTTTTGTTAATTTTTTAAAATTTGGCCATGTTTTTTGTATGATCCTAGCACACCAGGTCATTTCTTTATCACTATCAATACGTTGATAAAGTCTTTCATACGCATTTTTTAGTTTTTCCGAATCCTTCCACTCCTTTATTTCTTGGGGAGCAGATTTTGTATCAATATATGGAAGTTCGTGCTCCCCAAATACTGCGAAAAGAGCAGACCTTACTCTATTCGCAATTGACCCTCTTAGACTTCGATGTTTAGCTAATAACTTTAAAAGTTTTTAAAACAATACGTTATATTTTAATATTATAATTTAAAATAATTTAAGTAAATAATTCAAATAAAACTTACAGGGCTTTGAATATATTTTGTGTAATAAGAGCTCCAACGTTTGTTTTCCCAACCCCCGAAATATTCACAAAATTCCAATTCAGCACAACCAGCAGCAACAGATTTTAAATAACTTTCATCCGGATAGATTCTTTTATCTATAGCAGAATTTGCAACTTTCCGGACGAATTTCTATTTCGAAGTATTTCGAAGTACTTTGAATTAATAACAAATGTTTCAATAAAAGAAGCTTTATAACAAATGTAAACACTTACATTTATAAATTCATTTTCAGTTGTATAATCTGATTCGATTCCACTTGATGCCAATAATTTCCGTATGTCAGAGATTTCTCTTTCTATCTTAATTTGTCTGTTATTCATTTCTATTTGTCTGCTATTCATCTCTTCAAATTTATTTAGGAAATAATTGGCATCTTTATGTGTAAATGGGGAATCATCTATAAAAAGAATTGTTTTAAAATTTTTGTATATTGCAAATATTTTCGAAGACTTTCGAAACATTACCATCAGAATAATAATTTTTTATAGCTCCAGCAACTGTTTTTTGCTTTTTTCTTGAAGATGCTTCTGCAACTTCTTTTGGTTCTATTAATACTATTGGTATTGTTGGTGTTATTGGTGTTGTTGGTGTTGTTGCTGTTGGTGTTGTTACTGCTGGTGTTGTTGCTGCTGGTGTTGTTGCTGCGGGTGTTGTTGCTGCGGGTGTTGTTGGGGTTGTTGATGATGCAGATTGTTTACGATCCTTTTTGACA
>PQFF01000146.1:301019-356367 GCA_003547095.1 Diversispora epigaea
CATCTTTTGAAGCATGTACAATTTTTGTAGATTTTACTCCAGATGAAATTCTTCGTTGAATTTGTTGTAAAGTTTTTTTTAGTTTTGAACAATTTTCACAAATAATATTTTCTTTTACTATTAATATACAATCTATTCGTCTATATATTTGTCCATCTTTTTCAATTAAAGCAAAAGGAGTATGGTCTTTTTTATTATTGATTAATTGAGTTCCACGGATATGTACTACATTCTCAAAACCTTTAATTAAATTATAATTTGATTAATTTAAAATAAATAAAATAATAATAAGATAAATTAATAGACATACCAGTTATGCTTTGTCCACTACATATTTTTACAAAAAAAACATAACGAATAATATTAATTATATCATCAAGAGTTCTTTCTATTTCTTTTATTGAAAAAGGAAAATAAGTATCTTGTACTAATTTTTCAAATATACGAATTTCAAAGCTATATAATTTGTTTTTAGAATAAATTAACAATTTCTTTTCAGGTTGTTCATCTTTTGCATTAAATCTTAATTCTAGACTTCTATTATCAATTTCTTGAATAGAAGTACCAGAAAATTCCTGTCCAGGTAATATTTTTTCTTTAATTGATGACAGAATATCTGAAATACTTATTAAATATGTTTTTTTCCAATATGGCATATAGCTTGTTTCAGTTAAAATGGATGCAATTGATAGGCGAGTAGGGTTAGGTTCCAAAAAAATAGTTGCAAGTGCAGATCTATGTCCTTTAAATAATCTTTGACTTTTTAAATTATTTATCCATTTAGAAAATGTATCAAATCGACGGTCACTTTTGATACAATATACATAAGCCTTTTTTTCTTTTCCATCATACATAATTACACCTTTAAAATATTTTTCTAATGTTGGAAAAAAATATACTTCTTTTCCTTTAATATCTGGATTAATAAATACAAGTTCTTGTAATGCTTCAAAATTTTTTGTTCGTTTTATTGAAGGCGAAACAGTATTGTTTTCATTGATATATCTTTTTTTGGACTTTTTAATAAAAAATAATTAATACTTTATTTAAAAAATTTAAAGTAATTACATTTTTTTTTACCATTTTCAAATTACAATTGTAAACTTTTCTATATTTTAAAGATATTAAAATGGCCGATCCGTTTTTTTAAAAGAGTGAGAAACAATAACAAAAATAAAAACTACATTTTCATACATGTTAGGATCTTATGATTAGCGGAATTTTATTTTTATCACATGATTAAATGGAGATATCTTAAAAATTCCATTTGAACCATGCGAAATATTGAGCTTTGATAGTACTACTTAGTAAATTACATATAGCTTCAATTTAAACAGTGATCACCTATTGTAAAATATACTGTGTAACTATAAGTTGTACCCCCGTTTATTTATCTATCCCCTAGGTATTGGTAAGTTCTTAAGTTCAATCACTTGCCAACAATACTCTTTTTTGGAAAGATTTTCATGACCCGAAATGGAAAAAAAAAGGTCAAGAATTTATATACATGATACATGGTACATGGTACATGATAAGAAGAATAACCTCCACCCACTACCCACCACCCACCCAAAGAATAGCGGGTGTTTATATAATTTCTGAAATTTTTAAAAATAGTAAAAAAAAATTATTTTTTTACTATCACGTATTGAAAATAGTAAATAATTAATTTTTTTTACTATTTTTATCATTTAAAAATAAATATAAGCGATTTTTTATAAAAATAAAAAAATTAAATTTACTATTTTCAATAAATGATAGTAAAAAAATAATTTTTTTTTTACTATTAATAAATTTATTTTTATAAAAAATTTAAAAATAGTAAAAAAAAATTATTTTTTTACTATCACGTATTGAAAATAGTAAATAATTAATTTTTTTTNAAAAAAAATTTATTTTTTATTTTTATAGTGATTATCAAAAATCATTTTTGGTAATCATTATAATAAATAAAAATAAATAAAAAAAATCATTTTTTTATCACTTATAAAAATTAATATAAGTGATTATTTTATTAAAATTATTATTACTATAGTGATTATCATCACAATTAATATCTTTTTACCACTTAAAAATAAATAAAAATAATTTTTTTTCATAATAACTATTTTAATATATTTAATTAAAATATATATTATTTCTCATGTTTACAAGTTAAATTATTTATATATATATATTGATCTTCAATCCTTTTTCAAAAAAAAGGATAAATAAAATGTTGCAATATCTTTTTTAATAAATATTTTATTATTTTTTTTTCAACCTACATAATTATAGTATAGAAATCAAGTCCATTATTTTAATTAAAAAATATATATATTTTTTTATTTTTTTAAATAATTAATAAATTAATATCATTTACTTTTCTATTTTTATTTATTATTACAATTTATTATTATTATTTTATTCTTATTCTAGAATGCCAGCAAAATTACAAACTATTTGCTATTTACATAGCTGTAGTGAATAAAATACAAATGAATTTATTTTAAAAGAAATAACTGCAATCTCAAGATTAAATGATATGGATCCTGCTGAAATTATTTATTTATGAATAAAAGTTTTTATTCCACTAAACCAAGAAGTTGAAAACAATATAGAAGACTTTGAGAATGAGCAAGTAATATTTCTGAAGGGTAAATTCATTGCCCATGAAGGCTGGTATAGTAAGTTTCTTTTTTGTCTTGTCTTTTTTCTCTTTGATTATTTCTTATTTTTTTTCTTGTCGCTTTCTCTTTTACCTTTCTCCTTTTATCTTTCTTTCTTTTATTCTTCTTATTTCTCACTTGTCCTCTTATTCTTTTTTTATTCAATTAAAAAATTAAATAATATAATTAGTTCATGATTTTTTATTATTTTAAAGGTTACTGCTACTTCAATTAAAGTACTTCATGAAATGAATTTTGATACAATGCCTGCAATTGGAATCAATACGGTGTTAACTGGAGTTACAACACAAACAGTAAGAAATGAAAATGATTATTCTGTTTTAGATTTTAACATTGATGAGTATTTAGGTGATTTAGAACCAAAAAACTTTTGGCTAGAAGTAAAACATAAAGCCAATAATCGATACCTCATAAATAAAACCAGCTCAATTAATCAAAATTCAAGATCCACAACTGCCATCTTGGTTGAAATAATCAAAAATGTACCTCCAATTAATGATCCAGTAACTAATCTGGAAATATCACTTTTCAAGTTTGTTTTAGACTTAGAAGATATTTCTTTAATTTACAACAACAACTATAACAATCAAACAAACAATAACCAAACTATAAATGCACCTTGGTTAAATCCAAGACAACCAAACTGTGTTGCAAGAGGAGCATCACCTAGAACTACAAGAAGAAGATTAACTAATACTCTTACAACAGCTTTAAATTCTAATCCTCTTCCAAATATGAATGTTTTAAATTCCCAACAAGAACAACCAGAACAATCAGAACAATCCAAACCTTCAACAAAAACAACCAGAAAAATCAGAACAACCAGAACACAAAATAATTAATATTCTTTAAAAAAAATTTAAATCTTTTAAAATAATTTATTTTTATTATTTTGTTTTAAAAAATTCATGTTTTTTTAAAATATCAAATAATTTTTTTATTGATTTTTATTAAAAACATTATTATTTATTTTATTTATTAAAAAATAAATAAATCAATTTTCTTTATCTTTTTGAGTAAACAAGATATTTTAAATTTTTTAATAATAAATAGTTTTTCTTTTTTCATTTAATTAATTGAATTTTTAAATAATTAATATTTTTGAAAATAAAGTTTATATTAATAATAAAAATGGAAAAATGATTTATTTTATAAAAATATTTCAAATTTAAATTTTTTTTAAAAAAATAAATAAATAAAGGACAAGTGCCATAAATTTTTTTATTTAAAATATAATTTTTTATTTTTTAATTATATTTTTTGATTAAAAAATCTATCCAAAATGAATCCTGTAATTTACTCATTTGATAATGAATATGAAAATTTATTAAATCTATCTGACAATATACAATCAGAAGAATTAAACAATATACAAATAAATCAAGTATCAGATCAAATATTTAATACACAATTAATTCAAACATCATCAATATCATTACCTCCAGGAATATCAAAGGTTAACTGAAATTTCAAGATTAAATCCTCATGTACTTTCTTAAAATTAATAAAAATAAAAATCTTAACACTCTCCTTGATTTAATTTTTTAAACTAAATTAAAAAAATGTATAACAATGTGACACTAATTAACATTGTCAATTCCAATCTTATTCATGTGGTGGATACCCAAAAAAAAATAAATGGCTAGTTAATTTATTAATTTTATATGCATGAATAATAGAAGAAATTATATTTCGTTGACACTTAATCATAATCCAGAGTAATAAAGCGGTAAAAAAATTCTAACAAAGTCATTTTCATATGAGCATATAATAAATATATATCTGAAGCATGCTAAGTTTGTCTAAATATTTTTTTAAAAAATAAATAAATTAATAAATTAACACAGATTATAAAATCAAATAAAACTACACTAGTAAATCAAATAAAAAAATATTAATATTTGATTTGAATTTCCAATTCTTTTATTTTTAAATTTTTAGCTTTCTCTTATCCAAATTAACCCATCTTTTTAAAAATTTTGGGAATCATAATACATTCCAAGGTTGAATGGCATTTTTCTGCTTGCTTTGAATTTCCGTCTCTCCGTCAATATTATAAATATTAACATTTGAAGTAGTTTATCTTTGGATTTTAATAAAGAATTTCCAGACATCGTAACATAGATATTTATGCATATTAGAATAATAGTAAATAGATTGATTGATTTTTATTTATTAATTTTATTTAAAATTTATTAAAGGTACCATCCTCCAAATTTCTGCTCGAGAAAAATGCTCTTTCTCAAATTCTTCTAATTTGTGATCACCTAATGAAAATGCTTTTATTTGTAAATATGAAAATTTTTTTGGATCAATTATTTCTTTTACATATTCTGTAGACATGAATGTAAAAATGAATTTTGCAGGATTTTTTTTCAAAGAAGTCAGAATCACTACTATTTTAATAACAGTTTTATGAAAAGCACATCAACTTACGAAATACTTGTTTTACAATATAGGACTTAATGTTTGTCACGTCAGATGTGTGTATCGTGAAAAATTATCATATCTTTGTTACTTTTAAAGTTATGCTTTCTTATCCAAATACATAAAGTACACGTCCGTGATGCCAACGTGACATGTAATAAAAATTAAATATAGTTTTGTTACATCAAAGGTTATCCTAATAATGTAATTCCCCCTCGCCATAAATTAAAGGAATATTCCTCTGAAGCGAGAGAAAGTTAAACGAGTGAAACATGACCAAATGATATTCATGTTGGATTAGGTATTTAATATTCTTACCTTTTATAAATATTTCAATTATTTAAAAATTTATTATTTATTATTTATTAATTTATTAATTTATTAAAATAGAAGAATTCAAACCAAAGTTTCGTTTGTTAAAATATTTTCGTCATAAAACTCTGCAAATCGTGGAACATCTCCTAAGACAGTTATTGATAAAGGAAGGAGATGGAATCTAGTAAGTTCAATTAAAATATTTTATAAATTATGGAAATAATCATTAATATGTTATTAATTTAAAAAGGACACTTGTCGATAAGGAAGGCTCTTTGGACGTGATTATTTATCTGTTAAAAGAGAAGGGTGAAATTAAATTATTTATTTGGATACAATTTAATTTTAAAATTATTATTAATTAAATTTCTATTTATTTAAATTATTATTTATTTATTTTTCTAGAATCCATTGATAAATAATATATATTGTGATGCAAATGATTGAACACGAGGTTATAAGTTCATACTCGTTAATGAAAAAGAATTTAAAGCAACAAGAGAATATCTAAATATGAATCCAAATGGAAAAGGATGTTATAAGAAATTAAATGATACAAAAGCATCGCGCGCGTAAGTAAGATATTAATATATTCATTCTTAATACAATTATATTCATTCATCTTTCTTATATATTTACTTTTAATATATCTTAAATATATAGGTATGAATGAATTTCATACTCGTCTAGACTATTATTATGGAATCCAAAAATAAATCGAAACGAAATCCCAATCATTACTTGCTGAAATCGCGATGCCTCTTATACTATCTCTTCCACACAGCACAGAAGAACTCGCGAATCTCATCACAAGTTCCTTTATCTTCTACATTGATGCAAACTCTAATAAAATTTCATCTAAAGTCAATAACCTTCTTTGTCACCTGCTCCAACTCAAAGTCAAATACATCAATACATTTCCATGCACCTAATAATAGCCATAATAATCACTATTAAAAATCGATCGATCTTAACAACACCACAATATCCAATTCAAATACCAACATCAGAATTTATTCAATAATCAGTACCTCATTCGGAACTTCCCATGATAATTAATCAATTCATCTAAGATAATTCGTAATTATTCTTATTTCACTCAGCAGCAAAAATATTCACAACGAATCCGATCCGTTTTTCTTTCACAACTTCATTATCAATAACGAATTCGACAATAGCTGAAACAACAACAAACACACTGATCTGTCGCTTCTACAAGATTAAATAATTCATCACAAATGGCTAATTATGTTTCAACCAAGTTACAAGTAATTATGTAACTATTCAAAGGCAAATGGGTATTCGTTCCAACAATAATATTTTAATGAAAATAGCTAATAGAATTCCAAATATTTCACGACAAATGATTAATCGAGGTCCAATCCAATTTGAAAACTGAACGTGATGACGGATTCAGTTCAAATTCTGGTTTAAATGTTAATCAATTTCAGTGAATATTCCGAGGAAAACTACTCAAAACTTCCTGTAATGTATGCGATGACTAATTAGGTTTAGAGCAATAGTAATCAAGTCTAACACAATGGTCACAATGATATCAATGATATTGCAAATATACTAGTTCAAATGACTAACCAATCATCACCAAATAATGTGACTAACATGAATAAGCAAATGCATCGAAGGTTTACAAAAAATTTTAGATAGATTAACCTCTCTATTCTATAGAATTCCTACATCATATCGAAACTATTTGAAATAAAATCACAACAAATTCAATATATCAAATCAAGCATTATTTAAAATTTGATAGATCTTAATATTTTAATAAATATATAATAATAAATAGCCCATACAAAATGTATTTAAATTTTTTTTGAATTTTCCAGAACTTTTTTGATTTTTTTTTTAGCTTTCTATATACGATATATAAAATAAATGTAATTTTTCTCTTTAGAGAATGTCATTTTTCTGCTTGTTTTGAATCTCTACTTTCTCATCAATGTTGACACTTGAAGTAATCTGTAAATTTAAAATTCAAAAAATTTAAATAATTTGTAATTGATCATTTATTAAAATAAAATTATTGAAATTGTTCTAAGAATATACCTAAAGATTTTCCAGATTTTATTTCTTCCAATAAATCATGCAATCCATTGAGAGTATGAATATATCGGCCAAAATAATATAATTGTGGATGTAACTTATTTGAATATGAAAATAATTTAAATAATTCTTGCTTTCGAGGTTTTGATGTATTTTTTTTGATTTTCATCAGCAATTTTAAGTTGTCGCATAACATTATTATCCACCGTATCACTTAGTGCATCATTAAATAAATCAACTAATTCAACAGCAGTAGGACGTTCAGAAGGATCATCACTCCAACATCGATACATCAAGTCTAAATACCATTCCGGAATCCAATTTAACATAAAATCAGGGACCTTTGATCTTACACCGTTACATATATCTATCATCAAATAAGTATCATGTGCTTGGTCAGCAAATGGTTGTTGTGCAGTAACCATTTCATACACAATTCTACCAAAACTATAAATTTATCTCCTCTTAACACCTCAGGCGGAATATGTGGAATTGATCCATAAATATTAATACTTTTTTTTATTAGCATTTAAAATTAAATCATTTTCTAATTTACATAAACCTAAATCTATTCCTAAGACTAAGTTGAAAAAATCAAAATCATTGCCTATCAAAATATTTCCACTATGAAGGTCACAATGAACAAAATTTTTTTCTTGTGAAGTTTCAAGATACTCTACTATGAGTGATAAGATGAGTATTTTTGGTTCCCACCTTAAATCCCAAAATTTTTTGGTCAAAAAATTATGTAAGTCATAATAAAATAAATTCATAACAATAATGTAGTTTTGTGTGGAAGGATTTTTTGAAATTCCATAATATATAACAATACACCCATATTCATATTCATTAGCAGTCTTCATCTTAATATGAAATATTAAAATATAAATTAATAAATTACAAAATATTAATAACAGTTCGTACTAACTTATATTCTGAATATAAAGAAACATACCACTTTAAGAAATTCAAATATATCAAATCTAGAATCTTTTATTTCTTTCAAAGCAACTTTACAGCCTATTTAATAATTTTGCCAATCCTGTTTTATAAAATTCTAATTGCCTTTTATTCCATTTTCTAATTTGGCGTAATACACAGATCCATAACCACCATCTGCTATGTGGTTGATATTTTGAAAATTATCATAGGGTATCCATTGTAGCCTATCGTAATTATTATTTATTTGAGATTCTTGTATAAAATTATCAATGTTAGAATTCCCACTAGACCAAGTTTTAAATTCTTGGATATAATGTTCGCGAGAACACAAAGAACATGTTCCATCATCAAAACTAATGTAATTTCGTTGGCCAGAAGAATGACCTGCCGGACAATACGTTATTTTTCCTTGAGACATGGGAAATAAAGAAATAAAAAGAATATTCGTTTATGTGGTCTTAATCAACGATACGATTAATAGCTAATAAATTTCATTTGTATATTTGAAATATAAACCACACCACATTAATTTTACATATATGTAAATTTGTGTAACAAAATCGAGGATATTATTTTATGTATGTTTTTTTGTGAATTTTTGATCCAGATTTCCATTTTAAAATTAAAATAAATTATTAAAAATATTTTTGATACAAAATTTCATACAAGATTTCATACAACTTTTCTGCCTAACCACTGCAGTCAATTGTAAAATAATTGTTTATTGTGTATAATCGAAGAATTTTGTTGTATTCAAGAAAATCAATTATAAAATAATTGTTTATTGTGTGTAATTGAAGAGTTTTATTGTATTCAAGAAAATCGTAAGTGCATAAGAGAGGTGACTATAAACCATTACACAATAATGAAGTAACTACGGATACGGTCAAGATTTCTTTTACTTTCTTCTCTTTCTCGTTTCTTTTTTTAATTTTAATAATAATGAATGATTTAAATTTATATTTTATTTTTTTATTTATTTATAATCATGATGAATGAATGAATAATCTAGTTCATTAAATATTTTCGATAATACCACATGTTGCTTTGATAAGTTATGAATTAAGTTATAATACTCGTGATAAACTTTTTTCTATTCCTAATTCATTAATTTATTACAAGAGGTATTTGATTTGATTTTATTATAATTTTTAATTATTTATTAAATATTATTATATTTATTTTATTATATTATTTATTATTATTATTATTATTATTATTAAAATATATAACATGTTCTTTATAGGAAGCTACTATGACACAGGATGATGTTAAACATGGATGAAACATTTATCAGTGTTTGTTAAAGAATTGAATAGAGGTAATTTATTTTATTATATTTTATTTATTTTAATTTAATTTAATTTAATTCATTTATTTCAATTTAATTTGTATTTTCACCGATTTATTTATTTATTTTATTTTATTTATTTTATTTTATTTATTTATTTTATTTTTTTTATTTTATTTATTTTATTTATTTAATCTATTTAATTTATTTATTTTTATTTATTTATTTATTTTATTTCATTTTTTTTCTTGTAGCTTTTCGATTCTGACCTGAGTTCAGTTTACGATTTGGATATAATTATTATTATTTTTACTTATAATTATTTATGCAATAATTTATTGTAATTAATAAATTATTATTTATAAATCATTATCATTTAACTACCAATAGGTGCGGCATAAATATGATGAAATGGTCTGAATTGAGGTATGTAATGTATGTAATCTTTAATTATTTTAATTATTTTAATTGTTTTAATTATTATTATTATTTTAATTATTTTAATAATTATAATTCCGTCCCACATTCCATTTATTTACATTTGTTAATCTACACATTTAATATTCATTCACACCTGCATTCCCGTCTTACTACGTGAATCATTTGAAGAATGTGCAATTCAACTTCATTATTACACTCCGCAAGATGAAATAGATAAAGGAATGTTTTGTTTATTCTCTAATAAGAGATGAATCAGATGATTTAGTTGATCCCAACCAACTTGAAAAATTCAAGAATTTCAATATTATCAAATGGATCTATCCGGTAGATTAAGGATAAGTTTCGATCAATTGGAAATTTTGAGAGGAAAAGTAAAATCATTTTAAATTATTATCAGGTTCGAAAAGGGAAACTTGAGATATAAAATATTTGTATGGGGAATTGAAAATTCCCGTGGAGAAAAGGAATTAACTTTGTGATGAAAATTTGGATGAATCATGTTTAGAAAAAGTATGTTCTGTTGTTAATTAATTAATTTATTTATTTATTTATTGATTTTATTTATTGTTAATTTATTTATTTATTATATTTTAGAGTTTGAACGTTTAAAAGAAATTACGAGAGCTACTATTTACAAAGCCATTGAAGAGGTATTATTATTTATTATTATTATTTATTATTTATTGTTATTTATTATTTATTTATTATTTATTATTTTTTATCTATTTATTATTTATCACTATTTATTGTTTTTTTTATAGTACAATTGGTTGATCTTTGGGATAAACGTTTGGTTGATTAGTATGAACACGATGGAGAGCTAACAAAAAAGTAAGTAAACTAATATAAACATCTAATAACATTTAATCATAACTTTTACCACTATTATTATAATATCAAATTTCTCAATTTATTTAATAATTAGATAATTAACTTTTTATACTTTTTGTTTATTTTTGGAATCTGCTGATGAAGTATATTGAATTACTTTCACAAGAAGTATCTCATCTACAAGAATTATATGCGTGCCTTAATTGAGATAAAAAATTTTTTTTATTGATTCATTGATTTCCATTATCTGTCACATTTATTTCATTCTTTATACTAACATCCATCATTTGCAGAAAAGTGAATCCGCGCCGCCACTTTCAAAGTTCATTCCGACTATTTGAAGAGGAAGAATGGAGAAAACCTTGTTAGCCCGATTTAGTTAAGAAAGTTATGTGGTATTGTGTGAGCTTGTGATATAACAATATGCTCCGAAGCTTGAGATTTATTATGGTCACTAAATTTAATTTATCAAATTAATTATTATATCAATTATTTCTCATTTAATCAATTATCATTTAAAAAAATAAATTAATGAAATTATTAACAGTTATTTATTTATTTATTTTAAAAGTCAAAAATGAAAGTTATGCGAATAGGCTTACAAACTAATTTAATTGAATTTCTACAAAAATATTTATATATAAAAATAAAAACAATAAAATGAAAATATTTATAATATTTAGAATTCATCGATATCATCACCTAAATAAAAAATAAATTAATATAATTAATCAGAAAATAAAAAATAAAAATAATAAATAATAAAATATTTATAATATTAGAATTCACAAATAAAAAATAAATTAATATAATTAATCAGAAAATAAAAATAGAAAATTAAATAAACAAAAAATAAATTAATATAATTAAATAAATAAAAAATAATTTAATACAATTAATCAGAAAATAAAAATTAAAAAATCAAAATAAATTAATATAATTGATACTTACTAGTTTTTATATGAGAAAAAGATTTAGTTAATTCAAGTTCTCTTTCAAAATTTTCTTCGTTCTTGGATTTTGGAAGTTTTAAATAATTAAGAAGGTTCTCTTTCAAAATTTTCTTCGTTCTTGGATTTTGGAAGTTTTAAATAATTAAGAAGTCGACTGGTATAAATTGCTTGGGGATGAGTTTGATAATTAAGAGGAGTTGTAGTTGTGGTTGTTGTATTGGTTGATTCTTGATTTGCTGAAATTTTTTAATTTGAATTACAATTTCTGAATCTTGATTTTCCTCCTTGACTAAATAATAATAATAATCATCACAGTATTTCTTCAACTCATCAAATAGTTCTTTAAAAGTGGGTCTGTGTGTAACTCGAGCATCCCAACACCTCATAATCATTCTTGTAATTAATTTTGGAGTATGAAATGGAATTTTTGGTCGTAATCCATTTCATATTTTAATAGCCAAATCTTCATCATGTGGTATATCGGGATATGGAGGAAAGCCCGTAATCATTTCGTAAGCAATAAGTCCATATGAATATACATCAGCAGCTTTTGTATATCCTTCATCACCACTTAATACCTCTGGAGCAATATATGGTAATACACCAAATATATTCTTTTTTTCGGGATTATTTAGATTTGCCCCTATTAGTTTACTTAATCCAAAATCTGAGATCCACATAGAATAATATTTAAAACTGGATGATAAAATATCACCAGGGTGGAAGTCTTGGTGAACTATATCTAATTTATGAATATTCATCAAATGTGAAGATAAAACATTTAGACCATATAATTTATGCCAATTACTATTATTAAAATTAATTTTTAAATATTCTCGAAGATTTCCATCTGCTGCATATTCTAAAACCATCATATATGAATGTGTTTCTGGATCTTGTGTAATTCCGTAAAATCCAATTGTACCAAGTCCATTTGTTTTTAAGTGGATTGCCATCTAATAATATATAAATTTTTAATTTATATTTAAAACGTTATATAATAATTTGAAAATTAAATTTAAATATTAATTAAAATATTTACCTCATTTAAGACATCGTTGAAATTCACAAAATTATCAAACTTTTTTAATGCCACCTCATCACTATATTTACGATCTCTTTTCCATTGTTGATTTTCAATATCCCATTTTTCAATATATCCATCAATCCACGTAGCATAATGTATCGTTCCAAATCCACCTTTACCTATTTGCTTAACATCTTTAAATCTATCATAAGGTATCCATTCTATCACTTCCACATTATTATTAGCATTTAGTTGAGCCCCTTGAATGAATTTATCTATTTTGTCATTTCCACTTGTCCAATTATTAAAATCATTTTGGAAACGTTTCAAATTACATGGTTTGCACCATTTAAAATCTACATCCCATTCTTGATTGCATTCTGGGCATATATTAGATGACATTTTTATGTTTATAGTATTTAATGCAGAATTTTATTCATATGTGTGTATCATGAAAAATCATATTTTTGTGTGCTTTAAAAATCATGCTTTCTTTACGCGAGATCTTTTATACGGACATCCAAAATATATAAAGGCCTTAAAGTTCACATCCGTAATGATGAAATAAAAAATTCAATATACATAAATAGAGTAAAAATAAATTATCTGAGAAAATTTTTTTTTTTAGTGAAGTGCCAATTTGATAATCCATAATCAATGAAAAGAATATATTAACTCAATTTAATTCCGGAATGGATAATTCCAACCTACCTAAATCCTAATGTAATACCCACTCATCGTAAATTTAATTTCTCCTAGTTGGAGCGAGAGAAAGTTAAACGAGTGAAACATAAACAAATGATATTCACGTTGGATGAGATATTTTTATTTCAAAAATTTATTACTTTATTATTTAATCAATTTATTAATTTATTATTATGGAAGAATTCAAACCAAAGTTTTGTTTGTTAAAATATTTTCGTCATCAAAACTCTGCAAAATGTGGAGCATCTCTTCAGCCAATTATTGATAAAAGAAGGAGGACTGATATCTAGTGAGTTCAATTTCAATTAAAATATTCTATAAATTATCGTAAAAATTATTAATATGTTATTAATTTAAAAAAGGACACTTGGTGATAAGGAAGTCTCTTAGAATCAGATTGAAATCGCGATGCCCTATTACCATCTCCTCTTCGACGCAGAACATTTACATGTACCTAACAACATTAACAATCCAGTCAATTTCATCAACATCACAATATCAAATTCAAATACCAACATCAGGATTCATTCAATAATCGTTATCTCATGTCGGAACTTCACATGATTGTCAAAAACTCAGTAATAACTCATCTCGGATGGAAAGAGAAGGGAGAAAGTAAGTTATTTATTTAGATTCGATTTAAACTTATTTAAAATTATTATTTATTTATTTTATTTTATTTCCTAGATCCCCTCATAAATATATTTATTTTTAATACAAATATTAATCTATTTATTTCTTATATAACTATTTTTAATATTTTTTAAATATATAGGTATGAATGAATTTCATACTCGTCTAGACTATTTAAATTTTAATAAAGCCTTTTTAGTATGGAATCTCTATAACTCATGAATTATGTAAAAAAAAACCGAATTGGAGATCACTATGGGAAAAGCAACCATTTCAGTTTGTTGAATTTTCTCCACAAAATCTACCCTTCAAAGTTATTAAATTTTCGTAATTCTTCTGATTTGACTCTGCTGCAACAATATTTACAACACTCCTGATCCGCTTCTCTTTCACAACTTCATCATTATTAACAACGAATTCGACAGAAGCAACAACAACAGAGACACTGCCCCCGCTTCAGCTATACGATTAAATACATGAACTGTTCCATCACAAATGGCTAATTATGATTCCAATCAAGTGATAAGTATGCTATTAAAAGGCAAATGGGTAATCATGTTCCAAGTAATAATAATAATAATAAAATAGGGGAGTTTTGAGTAATTTTCCTAGGAATATTCTTTGAAATTGATAAACCATGACACCATTTTAGACTGAATTGGTCATCATGCTCAATCTTTGAATTGAATCATTTGTCATGAAGTATTTACACAATCATTTGGAATTCCACTGGCTATTTGTATTTGAATGTTATTGTTGCGAATTTAATGTCTGACTTTAATGCGATAACTAAAGCAACCATTCAATCGTAAATCAAGTATTACACAATGATGGGGCAGTTCAAATGATCAATCAAGCATCTTCAAATATAGTGTAAATATGCAAGTGCAAATAGCCAATCAAGTACACATTGATTCTGTAAAATTCCTCTAATAGGTAAATTATATAAATTATGGAGAAGCAGCATATCGAAGCTATTTGATGAAATCACAACAAGAGCAGCAACAAGCCCAGAAAACCCAATCTACTACTAAAAATCATCATTTATTATTTGTTAATATTCTTGCATGTAGTTTTTTTTAGTTCTGATGATTAGCCTAATATTTTCAAATAAATATGAAGTTTATTACAATTTTTGTAATTTAGAAAATATGAAAATGGTAGTAATTTTGAAAATTCCTATGATGAAAAATTAGATTTTTTAACCTTTGACGTTATATTTGACATACCGAAATCACTTAAATCACATTACATGAAAGCATATTCACCATTTGTACATAATATAACGAAATTTTGTAAATTAATATAATTACAACAATTAAAACAATTATTAATTGCTATCGCCTAAAATAAATAACCTATATTAATGAAATATTATAAATTTGATGTTTTCTCATTTATTTTTTGATTTTTGGTTTATTATCGATTTTTAGCTTATTATTGGTTTTTATTTTTTATTTTTTATTTTTAACTTTTTGAAAATTAGTCATTAACATGTTTGAGCATAAGTATTGACAATTTGGTAGTTGATTCATTAGTCTTCTGCTTTGCATTTTCTTTCCCTCATTAATATGTTATGTTATATCATAAGTATTATTAGCATCAGAAATAGTTGATTCATTGGACTTTAATAACAAATTAGGATCTATCAATTAAAAATTTTATAATTAATTACTTTATTAAAATAAATTTATTTTAAAAAAATATTACCTGCCGATTTTCCAGATTTGAGATCCTTCAATAAATAATGCAATCCATGAAGAGTATGAATATATTGGCCATTATAACATGATTGAGGATGTAACTTACTTGAATGTAAAAATAATTCAAAAAATTCTTGCTTTTGAGATTTCGATGTATTTTTCTGATTTTCATCAGCAATTTTAAGTTGACGCGTAACGTTATTATCCACTGTATTACCCATTACACCCCAAAATGAATAAAATAAATCAGTAGAAGTTGGACGTTCGGAAGGATTATCACTTCAACATCGATATCAAGTCTAAATACTATTCTGGTATCCAATTTAACATAAAATCAGGGACCTTTGGTCTTACACCATTACATATATCAATCATCAAATAAGTATCATGTGCTTGGTCATCAAATGGTCGTTGTGCAGTAACTATTTCATACATAATTCCACCAAAACTATAACTATCACCCTCCTTTGTAAATTCGTTTCCTCTTAATACTTCGGGTGGAATATATGGAATTGATCCATAAATTTTGTTATTTTTGTTAGAGTTTAAAATTAAATTATTTTCTAATTTACGTAAACCTAAATCTATTCTTAAGTCTGAGTCAGAATCGAAAAGATCAAAATTTAAGTCTATCAAAATATTTCCACTATGAAGGTCACAATGAACTAAATTTTTTTGATGTGATCTTTCAAGACACTCTGATATTGATGCTAACATGTATATTTTTGATTGCCACCCTAAATCCCAAAATCTTATAGTTAAAAAATTATGTAAGTCACCATCAAATAAATCCATAACAATAATGTAGTGTAGTTTTGTGTGGAAGGATTTTTCGAAATTCCATAATATGAAATAATGATTCTATATTCATTTTCATTAGCAGCCTTCATCTTAATATTAAAATATTAAAAGATAAATTAATAAATTACGAAATATTAATAACAGTTCATAATAACTTATATTCTAAATATGTATAAAGAAACATACCACTTTAAGAAATTCAACCATATCTAATCTAGAATCTTTTATTTCTTTCAAAGCAACTTTTATTAAATCATATTCTCACTCCTGTTTGATAAAATTCCATTCACATTTTATTCCATTTTCTATTTCGGCAGAATACACAGATCCATGTTCACCATCAGCTATGTATTTGATATTTTAAAAATTATCATAGGGTATCCAATGTAACTTAATAAAATATTTTGAGATTTTTGTATAATCTTATCAATATCAGTATTCCCGCTAGACCAAGTTTTAAATTCTTTGACAAAATTTTCTTTGGTAAATAATAAACAAGATTCATTTATAAAATTTCCAGAAGAATGACCTGCTGGACAATACTTATTTTTTTCTATTTCTTGAAACATGAAAAATAAAAGGAATATTCGTTATTACACTATTCCGAATTTATAATTGGTATGGTAATCACTGACTTTTCTGGGGGCTAACAAAGGAGTTACCTTTTTGATATAAAATTAATTTATACTCCCCTTTTATAATATGTGCAGATCGTCACGCATATATTCAATCAATACTAGCAAATCGGAAAAAAAATTATTGGAATTTATGAAATTTATGATTTATCAGAAAAAATATAAAATTCCGCGTTATCTTTCATCTTTTAATAATAATCTTTTCGTTTCTTGCAAGGAATAAGTTTCCATAATAATGATCCATTTCTTAGGGAAAGAATGTATCTTTATTTTTTGGGATAACGCAAATTGTATACCTTATTTCGTCCATTTTTCTATTTCTCGTAATGTATTAAAGCAGAACATCTTACCTGAAGGCGCTTATTTTATTTTCATCCGGAAATTTTATATCTTGGATATTTTCGAAAGTTTTCGGGAACTATGTAAAATATCCGCTTTATAAAATTTCCAGATGTTGTTCTCTTTTTTGTCTTTTTATGGTGTCAAAAAACATAAGAACTTACCTTGAAAGATCTCTCAATCCTTTAACAATATAATTTTTTCCTTATTTTAAGTCAAATATTCATTGTTTCTATTATAAGTATTATCGAATTCCAATACCTTATTACAAAAAATAAAATCACATCAAAGCTATATAAAAATAAATAATATACTAGATAGCATTACTATGTTGTGATGACAGAATTAATAGAAGAAAAAGATTCTAACATAACAAAGTCATTTTATAAGCTTATAATAACATATATTCGAGGCATGCTAAATTCGAGGATTAATAATATGTGCACGAGGAAAAGTTTCATGATAAATAAATTAAATAGATTTCCTTTAATAATAAATGAGCACCCATTACAAAAGTATATTTAAGAAATTAACCCTATAAAACTAAAAAAATCAAATACGATTATATTAATAATTGATTACAGGAATTTATTTTTTTATAAAATAATATCTTTATGTATTTATACCAATGTTTTCTTTAAATTTTGGGAATCATTTCCAAAACAAGGTTAAAATATAAGAGAATGAACATTTTTCCATTTGATTTTGAATTTCCTAGTCATCATCAATAGGTTTTAATAATTCTTTAGAACAAAAATCATAAGAACTGGCACTTAAAATATCGACCCATTGGGCTTAAATAAATTGAAATCTATAAATTTAAAAATTTAAAGATTTAAATAATTTGTAATAGATCATTTATTAAAATTGAAATGGAAGAATATACCTGAAGATTTTCCAGATTTTATTTCTTCCAATAAATCATTCAATCCATGAAGAGTATGAATATGTCGGCTAAAATAACATGATTGTGGATGTAACTTACTTGAATGTGAAAATAATTCAAATAATTCTTGCTTTTGAGATTTTGATGTGTTTTTTTGATTTTCATCAGCAATTTTAAGTTGTTGCATAATGTTGTTATCCACTATATCATCCTTACATTTTACATATACTTCATAAAAGAAATCACCTAATTCAGCAGCAGTTGGACGTTCGGAAGGATTATCACTCCAACATCGATACATCAAGTCTAAATACCATTCCGGAATCCAATTCAACATAAAATCAGGGACCTTTGGTCTTAAACCATTGCATATATCAATCATCAAATAAGTATCATGTGCTTGGTCAGCAAATGGTCGTTGTGCAGTAACTATTTCATACACAATTCCACCAAAACTATAAATATCACCCTCCATTGTAAATTTATCTCCTCTTAATACCTCAGGTGGAATATATGGAATTGATCCATAAATTTTGTTATTTTTGTTATTAGCATTTAAAATCAAATCATTTTCTAATTTACATAAATCTAAATCCATCTTTGACGCAGGATAAGAGTCGGTGAAATTTAAAATATTTCCACTATGAAGGTCACAATGAACAAAATTTTCTGCATGCAAGATTCCAAGACCCGATGTTATTGATAATAATATGTCTGTCTTTTGTTCCCACCCTAAATTCCAAAAATTTTTGGTTAAAAAATTATGTAAGTTGTCATCAAATAACTCCATAACAATAATGTAGTTTTGCGTAGAAGGATTTTTTGAAATTCCATAATATTTAGCAATATATTCAAAATCAGCATAATCATTAATAGTCTTTATCTTAATGTGAAAATATCAAAAGATAAATTAATAAATTACAAATATTAATAATAGTTCATAATTATTTTTTTTTAAAAAAAAAATCACAAGGATCATTTCCTTAATTTCCAAAAAGAACGATTTTTCTCCTTAATAACTTATTCTAAATATAAAGAAACATACCACTTTAATAAATTCAACTATATCAAATCTGGAATCATTTATTTCTTTCAAAGCAACTTTGCAGCCTATTGAATGATATTTCCAATCCTGTTTGATAAAATTCCAATCTTCTTTTATTCCATTTTTCAAATTTGCTAAGTACACAGATCCATGGCCACCATCTGCTATGTGTTCGATATTTTGAAAATTATTATAAGGTATCCATTGTAACTTTTCATAAACGGTTTTTATTTGTGATTCTTGTATAATCTTATCAATGTTAGCATTTCCACTAGACCAAGTTTTAAATTCATTGATAAAAATTTCTTTGGTACACAAATCACATCCTTCACCTAAACGAATGTAATTCTTGTAACCCGAATAAGCGAAATCTACAGAAGAATGACCTGCCGGGCAATACTCTATTTTTTCTATTTCTTGAGACATGGGAAATAAAGAAAAGTTATTGATCCTAATTTATATAATTTTTTGAGGGCAATCATTGCCTTTTCTGATTATATCATTTAATATTAGAATTTCCAGATCTTTGCGGGCATCCAACCCAAAGAATATTATACCCCGCCTTTTGATAATTTTATCTTTTTTTTCAAGTTTATTATAAGCAAATTGATGCGTTTTCCATAATAAAAATCACTTTCTTAGAGAAAAATTAATCTTTGGATTAACCCAATAAATTAACTGTAATAAAATATATACCTTATTCCATTACATCGTTGTTATGCGCTTTTCTTATTTTATCCTTTTTTTATCTCCATTAGGAAATTTAATATTACGTAAAATATGCGTAAATCTAGATTTACGTAAATTTACGTAAATAATATGTAATTCTTTCAACAATTTAATTTTTCTCTATATTTGTTTATCTCAAGCATTACACGTGATATAACTGGTGTCGTGTCGCTGTGATATTTCATTGACCTTAAAGTATTTTAAGGGCATAATGTTCATCAAACGGTGTATTTTTTGTGATCACTTAGATACTTTAAAATCAACTGAGGTTCTAATTCCAACTTTTCGTTCAGTTTGTCCAGAAGGGAAGGGGTCTGTAAGGACCCCGAGCAATCTATAAATAGGTCACATTAGAGTTTGCTTAGCTATCATAGTAAAATTTTTAAAAAGTTGCTTATTTTTAATTAAAATTTAAAAATTTACTTACAAAAATTATATTTTTCCTTTCTTATTTCCTAATTTAGTATTATCTGACCTATTCATAGATTGCTCGGGGTCCTGGTCTGTAGCTAATCAGTTTCCATCGTATAGCAGGCAATAATGGCCTTAGACATGTTTTAATTTAGCAAGCTCCTTTACATATTAATTGTTTAACAAGCTTTTTTTTTACGATTTAATAATTATCTTGGAGGTTTGGTTGGTTTAAAAAAAAAGTTAATTTAGAGTAATAGAGCACTAAAAATTCCGGCAAAGTAATTTTTATAAGCATATAATAATTTATTTGAAGCTTTAAATAGACCTACAAGTCAAAATAATACGTTCATTCATATTTTTTTAAAAAATAAATAAATCAATAAGAAACGAACTCCCTTACACAAATGCAATTTATTAAGTTAACTCCCATGATATAAATCAAATATTTGGTTGATTTTTTATTTATTTCGGAATTTAATCGATTTTATATCTTCATGATCAAAAAATAATTACGATAAAAAATTTGTATCGGATTTAGGGATCTAGCAAGTAGAAAGTAGAAACAAAATCTACTGAAAGTCATATTCCTTACCTTCCATTGCTTTCATATTTTATAAATGGCTGACCTAACAAAATATAAATTTTACGAAGGCAAGTTTCAATATTATAAAATAATCCGGGATTTGTCATCATTGCTTTATATGCTTCATCAAACATGTCTATTTTTTAATACATTATTTAAAATCATTGAACAGAGGTTTAATACCAGATCATAACCTTCCAGACTTTAATTAATTAATTTAAATGTATAGTATAAATGTTATAAAATTTTTTTAGTATAAAAGTTAGAATGACAGTATAAATAAAAATGAAAATTACATGTTCGTCCTTAAATGATTCCAAAGCAAGGTGTCAAACTTAATTACATAAAAATGTTGTTGAAAATTCAAATAGAAAGTTGCTACAATGTCTATAGTAACCAGTTAAATTTCCTGGTAAATGATCTTGGAAGTATCATTTCATTTGCTATATTTAATTAGATAAATTTAATAAATAAAGTAATAATTAAAATTAAAAAATAAAAATAATAAATAAATAAATAAAAATAAATAAAAAATAAAAATAAATAATAAATAAATAAAAATAAATAAAAATAAATAAAAATAAATAAAAATAAAATAAAAATAAAATAAAATAAATAAAAAATAAAAATAAATAAAATAAATAAAAAATAAATTAAAATAAATTAAAATAAATAAAAATAAATAAAACTAAATAAAAATAAATAAAAATAAATAAAAATAAATAAAAATAAATAAAAATAAATAAAAATAAATAAAAATACTCGAAGAAATTTTTCAGTTGCTTTACCATATTTACGTTTTTTCAATAATTGTTCACCATGAAATAAACTTGAAGGAGTTTCTAATAAGAATTGAACATATTGTCGAAGTTCAATAAATCCCGAAACAAATAACAATCTCAAATTTTGAAAGAGATCTAGTTGACATGATCATTAAATGTGGATTGCTATTAGGTAATAATTCTCTAACTCCATTTATAATGATCATAGGTAAATAATATGAGATTCGAAAATTTAATGAGGAATAATATTGTTTATTAATAAGTGAATGAAGTAAACTATATCTTAAATATTTCGGGAATATCGGCAATCATTCCATCTTTTTCTCCCACCGTTATTGATCTATCTTGTTGCCGTCGTCGATTTGTTTAAGGTTAATTGTTAATTCGGAATATGCAGATTGTTCAGATACTCATTTATACCTTTGATCTCATCGATAATTCCATAATTTCCATAATTTCCATGATTTGGTTTCGTACAAACCATAAAAATAAGTATAAGTAAAAGGTGTAAATTACGAGTCATTGTATGATGTGATTAAATAACATTAGAATTAGTAGTTGATGATTCACTTATCACAAGCTGTTGTAATCATTTTCTAATGGAAGGTTATTTCGGGATCATTTTGTAATTAAATATGTTTGACCACAATTAATTTAACCTTTAAATTATTGATCTATCATCGCCACCATTACCTTGAACTACTACTGTATATAAAAAATTAATAATTGATTATTTTTTAAGAATTAAATTAGTAATTGTATTTTTGGATTTTAACGTGAGATCAAATTATATAGATATTCTAACCTGATCAACAATATCGGTATGTGATACCATAGTTCCAAGATATAATACTTTCGATTTAGGTGAGACATAGTATACCACCAGCTGATTTAGAACAGAATGGATTTCAAACTCGATATTCTGCTCTATGCCCATCTATCTTCTATAGAAATTTTTTTTCACCATAAACCGATTCTCAAACTAGATTCTAAGAAAAATCGCAAATTTCAGGAAAATGTATTCTCATAACCCAGATACTTCTAAATGAGGAGACTGTAGTTGAATTTCGTCCATCTTTTATGGAAGGATTAGTGCTTGATGCCTTCTTCCAAAAATATCGAATTGCATTGGAAGTGCACCAGTTTTATGCTACCAACTGGTGTAATGACGACGAGGTATTGGATAACAAGAAGGATCCTCCTACATAAAAAACAATAAATATTTAATTAATAAAAATAAATTTATAATAATTTATAAATAATTATTTATGTAACTGTGATCGTTCATAAATAAAGAAAAGATTTCGTTAAAAAAAAAAAAATTAAATTACCTCATGTATATGTGGTTCAATGAAATGATTACTTTAGATTCTCCTCGAGCTCTAAATTTACCCCCGCCACGTCCATCACGTCCACCATTTTATTCAAAGTCGACGTTTTGATCCACCTAAATCATACCATAAATCTCATGAAATATAATTTAACCTTATCCTTAAGTACTGATTATCGGCGATTTATCACATATTTGAGATGTGTGATAATTGAGGATATATACGTGATAAAATTAAATAACGAAAAACTTCTAATACGAATACGTATATACAAATATAAAAATATATATATATAAATTTAAATTACCTTATTTAAACCCATGCCCAATTAAAAATCAACCCACCTCAACAGAATCAATCTTTGTATAATAGTGGTAGAAGGATCCTTTTCCTCTTTGTGATTGAGTTATATCTCCGTTAATACTTGAGCGGCTTGTTTCGGCACAAATTGAAGTCATCACAATTACTTTCAATTACTTTCGGGGAAGATGACAAATACTGAAGTTTTTTGTCTGTCCCGGTCTAAAGAAAAAAAATTATATACATGAGATATATTTATATGAATTTATGTGAAGAAAGGATTATATATTTCTTAAACTAATCGATAAAATTCGAAATAAATATGTAGACAATTGTTAAAATAAAGTGAAAACTTGAGCTAAAATACCAAAACTATGCTTAATGTTTGACGCGTCTAATGTTGTTCGAGAATCTCTTCAGTCTCAATTACACTTTTTCTCATTTTTTAATTTTTTAATAATTGAAATTATGCCTTAGATCCCATCTTTCTTCTTTGTAAACTTGGAAATAGTCTTTTCAACAACAACTTTATTTACATCCACAACATAAATTTAGAATGACACCACTATCCGATATTGGAAAAAAAGATTTTTTTCATCACAAAAAAAAGATTTAAACCATTCTAAAAGCGAGGATACTCCTGCAAAGATCTAAGGAAATATAAAAGCCCAGAATTTTATATTTTATAATGAATCATAAATTCAGATAGTCTGCTCTATGTATTATTAATTAATGTTTTTAATATTTTCTCTTGGAGAGTTAATAAAATAATAATAATACAGCCAGTAATTTGCTTATAATAAACTTGAAAAGACAAAATTGTGATATTTGACACATCGTACCTATTAAGAACAATTCGACGTTTAATATTTTCACATTTTTATTTTTATTTTTTAATTTTTTAAGCTTCTTTTAATAATAAAAATTCCTTTCTTAGAGAAAGCATGAGTTTTGTGTTAATCCAATAAATAAATTATAATATACCTTATTTCATCCATTTTTTCGATTATTCTTTATGTATTAAATAAATTAAAAAACAAAGCCGAATAAGGTACTCTTTTTGTCTTTTTGTGGTGCAAAAAACATAAGAACTACCTTGAAAGGTATCTCTCATTCCTTTAGCAATATAATTTTTTTCTTATTTTAACTCAAATATTCATTATATCTATATCGAATTCTGACACCTTATTACAAAAAATAAAATAAATAATATACTAGATGGCATTTCTATGTTGTGATAGAATAATAGAAGGAAAAAAATTCTAACATAACAAAGTCATTTTATAAGCTTATAATAACATATATTTTGGCACGCTAAATTTGGACCTTAATAATATGTGCACGCGAAAAAGTTTTAAAATAAATAGATTCCTTTAATAATAATTAAGCTCCCATACAAAAATATATTTAAGAAAATTAACTCCCATGGTAAAAATTAAATAATAAAATAAAAATAAACTAAATATGATAATAAAAATAAAAATGTTTGATTTCGGATCTCTCAATTTTTATTTTTTATAAAATAAAATCTTTATATACTAATGTTTTCTTTAAATTTTTGGGAATAATAGAAAATAACCACTTTTCAATTTGACTTTGAATTTCCTATTACTTATCAATAGGCTTTAATAATTCTTTAGAACAAAACTCATGATCGGACCTTAAAACAGTGGCTTTAATAAATTAGGATCTATAAATTTAAAAATCCAAAAAATTTAAAAAATTTTGTAATTGATCATTTGAAATTGTTCTGAGAATTTACCTGAAGATTTTCCAGATTTTATTTCTTCCAATAAATCATGCAATCCATGAAGAGTATGAATATATCGGCCAATATAACATGATTGAGGATGTAATTTACTTGAATGTAAAAATAATTCGAATAATTCTTGCTTTTGAGATTTCGATGTATTTTTTTGATTTTCATCAGCAATTTTAAGTTGTTGCATAACATCATCATTCACTATATTACTACTATGGTTTTCATATGCTTCCCAAAATAGATCAGCTAATTCAATAGCAGTTGGGCGTTCAGAAGGATCATCACTCCAACATCGATACATCAAGTCTAAATACCATTCCGGAATCCAATTTAACATAAAATCAGGGACCTTTGGTCTTAAACCATTACAAATATCAATCATCAAATAAGTATCATGTGCTTGGTCAGAAAATGGTCGTTTTGCAGTAACTATTTCATACATAATTCCACCAAAACTATAAATATCACCTTTCCTTGTAAATTTATTTCCTCTTAGCACCTCAGGTGGAATATATGGAATTGATCCATAAATTTGGTTATTTTTGTTAGAGTTTAAAATTAAATCATTTTCGAAATTACCTAAATCTAAATCTATATCTACAAATATTTCACCATATTCGGAAGCCAAAATATTTCCACTATGAAGGTTACAATGAACTAAATTTTTTACATGTATGCTTTCAAGACCCGATGCTATCATAAATAATGTGTCTGTACTCCCAATTTAAATCCCAAAATATTTTGTTTAAATAATTATGTAAGTCATTACAAAGTAAATTCGTAACAATAATGTAGTTCTGTGTGGAAGGATTTTTTGAAATTCCATAATAATAAGGTATATATTCAAGATCAATAATTGTCTTTAATATCTTTGATATGAAAATATTAAATGACAAATTAATAAATTACAAAATGTTAATAATAGTTCATAATAACTTAAATTCTAAATATTAAGATCATACCAATTTAAGGGATTCAACTATATTTATTCTAGAATCTTTTATTTCTTTCAAAGCGACCTTTCCTCCTTTTAAATAATATTCCCAATCCTGTTTGATAAAATTCCAATTCCATTTTATTCCATTTTCCAATTTGGCTGAATACACAGATCCACGACCACCATCTGCTATTTGTTCAATATTTTGAAAATTATCATAAGGTAACCAATGCAACCTATTGTAAATGTGATTTATTTGATTTATTTGAGATTCTTGGATAATCTTATTAATGTTGGCATTCCCACTAGACCAAGTTTTAAATTCTTTGATAAAAGATTCTTTGGTACACAAAGAACAGTTTTTGCATCGAATGTAATCAATGCGATGGCCTGCCGGACAATATTGAGACATGGAAAATAAAAGGAATATTCTTTATTGAATGTTTTTTTATATAAATAGAAAATAATTCATTGTTCGATGGTAATCATTGCCTTTTCTGGTTATATTTACAGTATATAAGATAATGAAGGGTCGTACAATAAAAATCAGGTGATTTTTTATTTATGATTTTTTTTTAAAACAAAACAAAGATTAGATGAAACATCTGATTTTGGAAATTATTGACTGTTTAGGTGATGGCCCATCTGATTTGGGAGGTAGTGAGCAATTTGGGAGATGTCATGGGTTAGTACTACTTGTGTCACATATTTTTGAGGTTAGTCTTTTTTGAAAAAGGTTTAGTCCTGTTCAAAGAGGGTTAGTGTTTTTTTGAAAGGGTTTAGTTTGTTGGAAATCATTTCCTTTGTGCCTGATATAGACGTGAATATGCACCTTGTAATTAATCTTATATATATACAACTAGAGGTCAAGGACAAGGGGGAGCTTTAATTCATTGTTTTTGAACAAGTTAATTTAGTGTAAATGATAACTTACAAATATAAATAACATATATGTTTTAGAGATAAACTGGAATTTTTCTTAGATATATTTATGTTTGAAATTTATTTTGCAAAAAAAAAAAGAAAACAATTAATGGTGTTGTTCCAAACTGTGCAAACTATACATGCTGTCAAAACTATTGAAGTGAATTAGACACAATTAAAATTAAGAAAAATTGAAGTTGAGTCAAAGCAAATTTTGTTTTTTACTTGTAATTGACAATTGAGTCAGATGCAATTGAAAATTAAAATTTTAAGAGTTGAGTCAAGGTCAAAATAGTTTTGACAACATATATAGTACAAACCCTATCCTTAAAGGTCCCAGATTTCAAAACCAAAGTAAAAATCTTCAAATCCAGACACTTATTCCAAAAATAAAAATATCAAAAACACAATACTTTTCAAAAAATTCAAACAATTTCTATAACCTTGAATGCATAATTTATTCAAAACACCATTCAAATTCAACAAATTATTGATCATGCAGAATAAAGATATAACAATCATTTTTTTTAATTTAGAAAAAAAAATTCTTCAGAAATTAAAAAAAATAGATTAAAGTAAAAAAAGTGAGAAGGTTAGAGTAAAGCAAGTTCAAATATAGAAAATATAGATCACAAGATGTTAAACCATTTTTATTTTTAATTAATAGAAAAATGAAAAGTATAAATTAATAAAATGAATTTTTATAAAGAAAGAAAAATAATATCTAGAATACATTTGTTTAATGAGAAACATTATTAAGAGGTAAAAAAAGTGAAATTGCATTGTATTTATTGTGTTATAAAAAAATTAAATTGCTATTTTCAAAAGAAAGAACTGTCAAAATATTCTAATTTACAATATAAATTATACAAATTGCAAAATTAGTCTTTAAAACTTTATAAAAAATTATTAAATCATTTTCTTGAAAATTTTAATAAAATAAAATAATAAAAATGATAAAATAATTATAATAATAAATAAAAATAAATTTGTATAATATATTATCAATTTAATTTAATTTAGAAGTGAGAAGAATAAGCTATAAATTAATTGTTAATTAATTAGATAATTAAAATTAATTGATTCTATTAAATTAAATATATCAAATCTATTTNTTAAAGAGAAGCATATATTTACTAGTATAAATTTACTTTAGTATAAGCATTAAATATTTTATTAAAGCTTGTTTTAACTTGATAAACATATAATTAGCATATTGCATCTAAGATATAAGAATAATAATTCTTTCTAATGATAACAACAATAATGATGATTGTAATAATGACAGAAATAACAATAATATTATTTGGCTAGTTTATTATTATTTTCACATTCTAAAAATTATTTTGGCATGTTGCAAATTATTATTATTTTTTAACTGGAGAAATAAATATAATAAGAAATGTAAACAGTTTTTACATTTTTTTTGGAGAAATTATCTTATTTGAAAAAATTTACCTTTTAAAAGTAATTTCTGTTTATTTAATTAATAAATATTTTAAATTAAATAAATTAAAAAAAATTAAATGTGTAAAAAAATTTCGGGATTTTTTATTCAAAATATTTTATATAAATTATCAGCTAGAAATTTATTGGTAAATTTTCTTATATAAATATCAAATTTGCACATGGTCAAAATTCCTTGCCGGAATCCGCGATTAATAAGCGATCAGCATTTCCAAATATGTAGCGATTAGGTAATCCTTTAATAAGTATATATAATAAAATCATCGCAACATCCATTTCAGGCACTAAGGAAATGATTTACACAGGCTAATCCTCTTCAAGACTGTATTAACCTGTATCAAACAAACACAAAGCTCTTTTGGGACAAGCCCAGTCCACAAATGTCACCGGATTTCCTAAAGGATGACACAAAATCTGTAACACCTAACAAATACGAACATGTACTAACCACATATGACCACGACGATCAGTGAAACATCCCAAAATGAGCAATACCACCCAAAATCGGCCACCCACTTCCAAACCGGGAGCTTCATCTGATCTTTAATTTACTCCAATAGTGTTCGAAGCCGAAAGGTCATTAGCCGACTTAGCCGATTTAGCCGGCTTAGTCGGCCGATTTTTTGAAAATCAGCTAAGCCGATACTATATAGGGTAATTTTTTTGATTTTTTTAGCCGATTTTTTTATTAAAAAAATGGCAAAGTAGCATGAGGAATTTTTATTAATTAGCAATGTAGCAGATGTGCTCGAGATATTTTTATTTTTATTTTTTATCAATTAAATAAAAATAACAATTTAAAAGATAAAGTATACAAATATTTTTTTGATCGAATATTTTCTTTTTTTTATCAAGTTTATTATTGATGTGCTGCCAACTAATTATTCGATGGTCATGTGATATTCATATTCTATAAATCATGTGAACAATGTATATTAGTTGCATCACGTTACTTAAACTATAGATATATCAAAAACGATACCTTTGCTGATGTGCTAATTGAACACATGACTTTCACATGACTTTCACATGATTTTCACAAGACGTGCTCATAAATTTTATTTCTATATTAAGAAATTTGGCTTTAGCCGACTAAGCCGGCTAAGTCGATTTTAAAATATAGACTTAGCCGGGTCGATTTTTTTAGACCGGCTTAGAACACTATACTCCAATAAGCCATTACCTAATCTAGAAGTACCTGTTGATCTTTTATACCAAATGGGTTAGGTGGTGTGATGAGATTATGTTCCATTTTATTGGTTATAAAACATCTTCTTTAAAAGTATGAATGATCTGTAACCTTAAATAAAAAAATAATAATTTTCCGCTTCTCCCTTATGCAAAATAAATATTACTATTTTATTTTTTAGATCATAAATAATTTCTTTTAAAATTTCTTATGACATAAGAGAAGTGTATAGAATAATAACTTTGTTGAGATTTTAGTCCCAGTTTGATTATTCAATTATCAAAAATATAATTTTTTGGTTAAGTTGTAAATTTGAATTTTTTTATCAAGGTTAAATTAGATGCTTAGCTAGATATAGAAAACTATTAAGGTTGTATATTGAAAATTTGATATTTTTTTAATTGGTGTTTATTTAATTGAGATGTTATTAATTAATTAAATATATATTTTTTTAATGGGTGAAAGTTTATTAAAAAAAAAAAGAAGTGTATTAAAAAAAAATAGATCATGATGGTTATTTTTAATTAAATTGAGGAGAAAGTGTATTAAAACAAATTAAATTGTGATAGTTAATAATCTTAATTTATTTTTATTTTTATTTTTAATTAAATTGGGGGAGAGAAGTGTATTGAAATGAATTATTAAACAAAATAGATTGTGATAGTTAATGATCTTGGTTTTTTTAATTTTTAATTAAATCAGAGGGGAAAGTGTATTAAAATGATTAATTAAACCGGAGGAAAAAAAAAAGTGTATTAAAACAAAATAGATCGTGATGGTTATTTTTAATTAAATTGGGGGAGTGTATTAAAATGAAATAGATCACGATAGTTAATGATTTTAATTTTTTTTATAGATCATAGTTTTTATTTTTAATTAAATTGAAGGGGGAAAAAAAAGTGTATTAAAACAAAATAAATTAACAATCATAATTTTTTTTATTTTTATAGATTGTGATGGTATGAGATTGTTTATTTATTTTTAATTAAATCAGGGAGGGGGGTGTGTATTAAAACAAAATAAATTATATTTTTTTTTATTTTTATAAAAATAAATTAATGATCTTAATCTTTTTTTGTATAGATCATAATAGCATGAGATCGTTTATTTATTTTTAATTAAATCTCAAACCATTCATTTAACATTAAAAATTACAGGAAATTCATATAATTATTAATCATTAGCTATTCATGATCAAATTCTATATCAAAGATTACAAAAAATTGAATATCTTATTTTTGATAAAATTTCAATGGTATTAGGAGAACTTCTTACATTTATTAGTAAATTATTTAGTAGAATACATAAAAATTCATTAGAATTTGGAGGAATTCCTGTATTAGTTGTAAGAGATTTGGCACAATTACCACCTATAAATGGTATACAAGTTTTTACTTCTCCTGTCTGGAAAAACTTTCTTTTATTTTTAACAACTCCACATAGACAATCATCTGATTCTAGATATTACAATATTCTTCAAGAAATAAAAATTGGTGAACTAAGTCAATCTTCAATAAATGGAATTAATATTAAAGTAGCACAACATCAACCACAAAATAATATTTTAAAAATACATGTTATAAAATTGCTGATACTATACTATTAACAATTATATTGGATCATTTTTACCATTGACAAATGAAAATTGCACACAAATTATATCGTATTCAAATGATTGCATAAATGGTAAAGAATATTCTATACCAGATTCAAACAAGTTGTTTAAAAGGTATACTAATTTTCCAGCTGAAGTAATACTCAGACAAGGAGTCAGATTTATGTTTCTTAATAATAAACTATTTTCAAATGGATTATATAGAAATTTAAAGTAAAGATGCAGTTATTGTTGCATTTCTATTAGAAATAGGAATATCAAACATAAGAGTTGTAAAGGAAACCAGTCATTTTTATATACATGGATCTCCAGCATAACATATCCAATTTCCTTTACAAAATGCCTTTGCATTAACTGTATATAAAATACAAGGACTCACCTTACCTCACTCAACAGTTTTCTTAGATGAATCTATATTTGCAACAGGTCAAGCTTATGTTGCATTGAGTCGATCTCCTTCTGAGATTTACTTAAAATTACATCATTTGATCAATCAGCAATTAAAGCTGATAGACAAATGCTAATTGAATATGAATGATTACAAAATATTTAGAATAGAGGAATATCTGATTATAGACAACAATTAAGTCAATTTCAAGAACCCAACCTTTAAAATCTTATTTACAAAAATAAACATATTAAAAAAATTCAAATGCTAATAAACATTTTATATAAAAATAAATTATTATCTATATTATTGATAAACAATTTCTACATGTTATTATCTATTTACAAATTTTAAAAATTTTAATCTACTTATATATATTTATTGAAATATAAATATTCTAATAATTCAATTAAAAAAAACTTTATATTTCAAGATATTATTAAAAATTATACACATTTACTATTGGTTTAAAGAAGACCTTATCATACTTTAATGAAACATTTTATTAATAATGTATCTTATAACTATTCACAAATTTATATATGAAAAAAGCTTTCTTCTAAAAGGAATTTTCAAAAATACAACAGTTAAATCAATACAACATATAAAAAATTACTCAGAATACAATCCACTATTATAATTTATTTATATAAAGTTCTAAAAGTTCCCCCATTCACAATTTCGCTAGTTATTATAATAAATAATAAATTAATCTGAAGTTTTTTGATGAAAATCGCTCCTTTTGGGAAAAAAGGAAATGATCTTTGAGTTTTTTGTTAATTTTTTTCAAAATTTAATTTTTATTTTTTGTATTTTTCACTTTGATAAATAAAAAGTATGAAAACAATTTTTTATTTTTTTTTCATGGATTTTTTTGATTCAAGGGGTTCGTGACCATAGTGTCAAACTGCTGCATCAAGGCTAAAAGTTATGAGATGCACTTTGTGGATAATCAATTTGTTCCTTTGATAATCACTTTTTATAAGCAGTATTGTTTTTTTTTTTGATATCGCTATAAAAATATTTTCATGTTAAAACCTGCATTAAATTTAAATTCAATATTAATATAAGCCAATTATTTTATTTATTTATTATCCACCTTCGCAAAATATTATTATCGTAACAATTTTTATCGGTTATCCTGGAGAAATAAAATATAAACGAGATTCAAATTTTTTTTTTTTTGATTAATTTGATAAATATCATTTCCTTTTTTCATTTTTCTTTGAATTATTAAATATAAGGTCATATGAATTAAATAAAATCCTTGGTTCAAATATTTATTATTTATTCATATCATATTAATAAATAATACAACCAATCATTTNTAATTTTTATTTTTTGTATTTTTCACTTTGATAAATAAAAAGTATGAAAACAATTTTTTATTTTTTTTTCATGGATTTTTTTGATTCAAGGGGTTCGTGACCATAGTGTCAAACTGCTGCATCAAGGCTAAAAGTTATGAGATGCACTTTGTGGATAATCAATTTGTTCCTTTGATAATCACTTTTTATAAGCAGTATTGTTTTTTTTTTTGATATCGCTATAAAAATATTTTCATGTTAAAACCTGCATTAAATTTAAATTCAATATTAATATAAGCCAATTATTTTATTTATTTATTATCCACCTTCGCAAAATATTATTATCGTAACAATTTTTATCGGTTATCCTGGAGAAATAAAATATAAACGAGATTCAAATTTTTTTTTTTTTGATTAATTTGATAAATATCATTTCCTTTTTTCATTTTTCTTTGAATTATTAAATATAAGGTCATATGAATTAAATAAAATCCTTGGTTCAAATATTTATTATTTATTCATATCATATTAATAAATAATACAACCAATCATTTGTATAAATCTTAATCTCATAATCAATATATTTAAACATTACATTAAAGTTTATTTAAAACCTTTTATTTTAATTTAATTGTACATTAATAAATTACATAATCAATCATTTGTATAAATTTTAATTACGCGGCGCCAACGGAGTCGCCATATCCAAATCATCTAGTTATTTTAATTAATACGACATAAATGATCAATTCAGGAGGAAAAAAAATTAGATAGAGTGAGGGTGAAATATAAATTTCTTCGTTGTTTCATACCCCGAGATATTTGTTAGGTAGAAGAACGGCACAGATTTTATTATTGTATTTCTAAGTTTATTATAAGCAACGGGTAATAAAAATTTTACCTTTTTTTAGATGAATTTTTTGTGTTAAGTGCTTGTGATTTTTTTTTATTTAACGCATGAAGAAAGTAATAAAAATGGATGAAATAAGGTATTATAATTTACTTATTGGAAGGCATCACACATAAATATTTATATTATTAGATGGCAATTCACTTAAAAATGAACAATAAAATTGCTTCAATTCAATTTTATGGAATTACACAAGGTCCAAAAACACACTCATATATGATGGTTTTACAATAATTAATTGGAAAACAAAAATTATAATCTATGGTATTTATCTGATAGGTTGATGAATATTCATAAATTAGGTATAATTCACCGAGGCTTCGTCCGATTTTGGATCTAATTTACAGATTGCAGATTTTGGATTGAGTAAAATAATTGGGGCAAATTCAAATAATCCCGAAAAAAAGAATATATTTGGTGTATTACCATATATTGCTCCAGAGGTATTAAATGGTGATGAAGAATATACAAAAGCTGCTGATGCACATTCATTTGGAATTATTGCTTACGAAATAGTTACGGGCTTTCCTCCATATCCTGATATGCCACATGATAAAGATTTAGCTATGAAAATATGTAATGGATTACGACCAAAAATTCCATTTCTTATTCCCAAATTAATTAATTAATTACACGAATGATTATGAGGTGTTGGGATGCTCGAGTTACTCATAGACCCAACCCACTTTTGAAGAATTATGGAATGAATTGATGAAATACTATGATGATTATTGTTATTATTTAGACAAAGGGAAAAATAAAGATTCAGAAATTGTAATTCAAATTAAAAAAAGCTGAAGAATTTTCAGCAAATCAAGAATCAACCAACACAACAACTACAACTCCTCTTAATTATTAAACACGTCCACAAGCAATTTATACCAGTTGACTTCCAAAACCCAAGATAGTTTGCAATAGTTATAGGTTACGTGTAATGAATAATTATATAAATTAAACAATAAACTTATGATGAAATTTTACATAAAGTCTACTCCTAAATTTTTTTTTCTTAAGAAATTATCCGATTTGCAGTTATTCTTTGTCGTTGCAAACATTCAAATTTTCAGGATTTCAATCATTTTCAGCAAATGATGGATGCTAATATAAAGAATAAAATAAATGTAAAACGGAAATCAATAAATCAATAAAAAAATCAATAAAAAAATAAAGAAACAATAATTTTACTTCGATTAAGGCACGTCTTTCCAACATCCATCGATAAATCTTGGCACATTTAACATATAATTCTTGTGGACGAGATACTTCTTGCGAAAGTAATTTGTATACTTAGTCAGCAGATTCCAATAATAAATGAAAGTATAAAAAGTTAATTATCTAATTATTAAATTAAGAAATTTGATATTAAAATGTAATATTATTATAATAGTAATAAAAGTTATTATTATGAATAAATAAATAAATATATAATATTAATAAGAAATCAAATCAAATCAAATCGATTCGAATATTTGAATATTTTTACTTTTTTCAGTAAATTCCCGTACTAATTCGTCTAGCCATTACAAGAGTATAAGATTTCTTTAGGTCATTAAATGAAATTAATTCATAGGAAGAATCATCTAAATAAATTAAATTTAAGTAATAAAGAAAGAAACAATAAAATGGATGAACAAATTACTTATTCGATCACGATCACGATCGCAATCACTATGTGAAGGTACAAAATGAGGCTAAGCAAGTGAAGGTGGAATTACTTGTTTTAATGCGTCAATGGCTGAAAGATAACATCAGTCGTGACCTTTTGAAAATTACCAAATATTAAACCACTCTTTTCTATTTTCTTGGCGTAATGATATAAAACACAGCTACAAAAATGAATAAATAACAATAAGTAAACCAATAAATAATAATGAATTATTAAATAATAATGAATAATGAATAAATAAAATATAAAAAATAATAATTAAATAATAATGAATAATTAAATAATTAAATAATTAAATAAAATATACCATCTCTATAATGCGAATAACTAATAATTGAAAATTAGGTGATTCAGATGAAATATGATTTGAGCATGAAATTCAAATATTTGTTCCATATCCTTTCGAAGATTCAAAAATGGATATTGTTGAAGTTTTATAGTTTGTTTTCTTTCTCATAATTCTTTTACGAACAGACGAAGAATTACTTGCTGTCTAAGTATTAAAAACAATTCTCATTATTATTATTATTATTATTATTATTATTATTAATTCTCATCAATTAATCATATATACTTACGGTGATTTGTCAATCATCAAATATGTTTATTTTTAGTGCATTACTAAAAATCATTAAACAGAGGCTTGATCCTAGATCACAACCTTCCGGAATTTAATTTAAATGTATAAAGTTTTTTAGTATAAAGGTTTGAATGCACAGTATAAATGCTAATAACAATATTATTAAAAAAAAAATATTAAAAATGAAAATTACATGTTCGTTCTTGAATGATTCCAAAGCAAGGTGCAAATTTAATTACATCAAAATGTTATTACAATAGGGAGTTTCTACATGACTATCGTAACCAGTTAAATTCCCTGGTAAATAATTTTGCGATGGATTATTGAGTTACTGAAGTGGAAGTATCATTTCATTTGCTAAATTTAATTAGAAATTAAAATAATAATTAAATTTAATAAAATAATAAATAAATAAATAAATGACAAAAATAAATAAAAATAAATAAAAATAAAAAAAATAAATAAAAATAAATAAATAAATAAAATAAAATAAATAAAAATAAATAAAAATAAATAAAAATAAATAAATAAAATAAATAAAAAGAAAATAAATAAAAATAAATAAATAAAATAAATAAAAAGAAAATAAATAAAAATAAATAGAAATAAAATAAATAAAAATAAATAAAAATAAAAATAAATAAAAATAAAATAAATAAAATAAATAAAAATAAATAAAAATGCTTGAATAAATTTTTCAACTGCTTTATCATATTTACGTTTTTTTCAATAATTGTTCACCATGAAGAAATAAACTTGGAGTTTTAAATAAGAATTGAGTATATTGTAAATAAATCCCGAAACAAATAATAATCTACCAAATTCTGAAGATGAAATGATCATTAAATGTGGATTGCTATTAGGTAAGAATTCAAATCTATTAATTCTTTAACTCCATTCATAATGATCATAGGTAAATAAGATATTCGAAAATTTAATGGTAAAGGATATTAATTATGAGTAAATGAAATAAGCTATATCTTAAATCTGGTATTTCGAAAATATCTTTAGTTCAAGTAATTCCTCCTCCTCTTCCTCCTTCAATCATTCCTTCTTCTTCTTCCGCTGTTATTGATCTATCTTGTTGTCGTCGTCGATTCGATTGTTTTTGTTTAAAGGTTAATTGTTGATTCGGAATATACAGATTTCTCATTTAAGTATGAAAAGAGTGACATACTCATTGATACCCTCCGTAATTTCCATATTTTGGTTTCGTACAAACCATAAAAATAAGTAAAAGATATAAATTACGAGCTATTGTATAATGTGATCGAATAAAATTGGCAGTTGACGAAATTAAAGCATCCATAAATACTGTCGATTCTTTTTCCGGTAGTTGCATTATTTCCAATATTTCCTATATTCTAATTTTTCCAATAATATTATTACTACTACCATTATTTCCAATATTTTCAATATTTATTATTCCCAATATTTCCTATTTTACTACTACTTATATCATTATTGTTATTGTTGTCATTGTTGTTTTTTGATCGAATTAATAAAACTAAAAATTTAAGTTCATCGCTTAAATAATAATAAATTAATTCTAATATATCACAAATTCTAATCTGTCCCGTTAGTTATTGCCAAAAAATGTCCGGATTGAATAATCTTGCAGATTCTCGAACTTTAATAATTGAATATGTTTAGCCACAATTAATTTAAATCATAATCATGATCATGAATTACTGATCAACCTTTTGAATAAAGATCACCACCATCACCTTCATCACCTTGAACTATATAAAAAAAATAAAATAATTGATTATTTTTTTAAGAATAAAAAATTCGAATTGTATTTTTAGATTTTACCATAAATATTTTATCCGGACCAACAATATCGGCATTTGATGCCGTAGTTCCCGAAGCTGCTCCAAAATATAATATTTTAGACATAAATATTATCAAGACATTCAAAAATACCAGCAACTAATTTAGAACGGAATGAATTTCAAACTCGATATTCTGCTTTATCCCCATTTTTATCTTCTACCGGGATTTTTTTTCACCATAAACCGATTCTCCAACTACGAGATTTTGATAACGAGAAGGATCCTCCTACATAAATAAATAATAAATATTTAATTAATAAAAATAAATTTGAAAAAATTTAAATAATATATAAATAATTACTTATGCAACTATGATCGTTCATGAATAAAGTGAAGACTTTGTTAAAAAAAAAAAAACAAAAAAAATTATAAATAATTATATACCTTGTATATGTGGTTCAATGAAATGATTATTTTGGATCCTCCTCTAGCTCCAAATTTACCTCCACTGCGTCCTCCACTACCTCAACCACGATTCAATCTAAATTATCATTTCGCCCAAGTCCACGTTTTGTCCTACTTAAAGGCTTTTGAATAAATCATATCATCAAATATTTTAATTCTCACGAAATAAAATTTTATGAAGCCAATCAAAAATTGTTTTTCATTGGCTTTTAATTAATAAACCATTTTATAAAATCGCACTAATCTGCAAAGAGCGATAAAAAGAAGTTATAAATGAGCTCCCATACAAAATATAATTTAGAAAATTAACTCCTATGATAAAATTAAATAACAATTAAGATCTATAAATTTAAAATTTTTAAAAACTTAGAATTTATAATTACTTATTAGAATAAGAAATAAACGAATTCGCGGAAAAATTATTCACACGATTACAGTAGAATTTCCTGTGAATAAAGATTTGTCCTTAATAATAAATAAATAAATTGAACAAATAAGCAAATAAATAAATAATACCTGAAAGATTCAAAAATAAAAACATAAATTTAATTAAAAGTTGCTGATGTCTCGTCTCCTCATCCTACTGGTCATTTTTTAATGATTAAGTATTGCGTCATGATTTCCGCCTTTTCATAATTAAACGAAAAGATGGTACATATGTTTTATTCATTATACCAATTCCCTTGCCCCATTGTTGTTTTCGTACCAATGTTGTGATATGAGTCCAATGTGAAATTTAGAATTTTGATGATAACTTGGTTGCAAAAAATATCGACACACGATTAATCGATGTTGAGCGTATACGCAAATGTGGCGTACGATAATCGAGATCTAAATCTGAAATTGCTTTTAAAAAAAGATAATTATGATAAAAATGTGCAAAAGAAAGAAATCATAATATTTTTCATATTATTTCGTTTATTATAAACAAATAAATAAATGACATTACTTACTTGTCTGATAATTTTAATCTATCATAATCATACAACACATTATTACTTATTAATTGAATAGATGTGTCAATAGATTCTTTCCTGCTGAGATTAGAAATTAAATGTTCCAGTTCAATTGCGCAAGCATCAAACATATTCTCTGAAAACATTCCACTCGGTAATTCAGAGTACACTACAAATTTAAACTTGAATTAGTGATGGTTCAAATTTGTTAAGTTAAATTTATAATTATATTAATTAAATAAAATATCTTTGAATTTGTAAAGGTACTTTATAATTTTTACTTTATTTAGAGGAGACTAGAAAATTTGAATGCGGGAATGTGAAGTAATAAAATCTTCATTTGTTTTTCGTTAGGTAGATTTTTGAGAAAATGAAGCATGACACACGTAACGCGAAAGATAAAAAAATTCGAAGTAAAAAATTAGCGTGTCATGTGTGTGTGTGATCCATATATGTATTTTTTTTTAAAAATCAGAAAACCAGAAAATAGACATCTACTTTACCTTTTTTAATAACTAAAGTATCTGATTTTTAATCCATTTCCATATATACAAAAAAAACTCGACTCGAATAACTAACATTATTTTTCCTTTTTGCCTTTTTTTCTTCTTTTTATCCATTCACGTGAATTTTGTTGTTGCTGCACTTACTGTTCATTTATTTATGACATACTTTTTTAAAATTAGGTGTCAGAAAAAACCATGAATACTAATTATTGTATGAATGCATCAATAAATATGTTAATTTTAAGTTTATTTTAAAAATTAGATAAGTTTAATAAGTTTTCTTTAAAAATAAATGAACTTTGTAAGAAAATAAGAAAATGGAATTTAAAAATGGATTCCTCGATACAATAAAAATAAAATAATATACTTATAATATAAAAAGAAATTTTTTAAATTTTTAAACATATAAAAATATATTAAACAATTAAAATAATTCATTCTTTTTAAATTAATACAATCAAAGTCGAGATATTAGAAAATGATCTCTTTTTTCTGCTTGACTTCTAATTTCCTATTCCTCACCTCATCAATAAATTTTAATAACATATCATAAGTAATGATATTTAAGGTTGTTGATTATTGGACTTTGGTATATTAGGATCTGTAAATTTAATAAATTTAAAATTTTTAAATAATAATTTAAAATTCTGTAATTAATCATATATTAAAATAAATTGTTCAAGAATATTACCTGAAGATTTTCCGGATTTTATTTCCTCCAATAAATATTGCAATCCATGAAGAGTATAAATATATCGGCTAATATAACATGACTGAGGATGTAACTGAGATTTTGATGTATTTTCTTGATTCTCAATAGCTATTTCAAGATTCTCAATAGCTATTTCAAGTTGCCGCATAAGATTATTATCAAATACCCCATCATAAAGTTTGCTTGATACATCAAAAAATAAATTAAACAATTCAGAAGCAGTTGGACGTTCAGAAGGATCATCACTCCAACATCGATACATCAAGTCTAAATACCATTCTGGAGTCCAATTTAACATAAAATCAGGGACCTTCGGTCTTACACCATTACAAATATCTATCATCAAATAAGTATCATGTGCTTGGTCAGCAAATGGTCGTTGTGCAGCAACTATTTCATACATAATCCCACCAAAACTATAAATATCACCTTCCCTTGTAAATTCATTTCCTATTAATACCTCAGGTGGAATATATGGAATTGAGCCGCAAATAATATTATTATTAGAGTTTAAAACTAAATCATTTTCTAATTTACATGAACTTAAATCAAATCCAAGGTGTGAATCAAAGTAACCACAGCGAAAATCGAATTTATATGCCGTCAAAATATTTCCACTACGAAGGTCACAATGAATTAAATTTTTTTCATGTGTTTCTACAAGGAAATCTGCTATTGATCCTAATATCAATATTTTTGTTACCCAATCTAAATCCCAAAAAGTTTTAGTTAAAAAATTATCTAAGCTACCATCAAATAAATACATAACAAAAATGTAGTTTTGTGTAGAAGGATTTTTTGAAATTCCATAATATATAGAAAAACCTCCATCTTCATTACGTGTCCTTATCTTAATATGAAAATGTCAAAAGATATATTAATAAATTACGAAACATTAATATTCTAAATATAAAGAAACATACCGCTTTGAGAAATTGAACTATAACAATTCTAGAATCTTTTATTTCTTTCAAAGCAACTTTATGACCCATTAAATTATATTCCCAATCCTGTTTGATAAAATTCCAATTTTCTTTTATTCCATTTTCTAATTTGGCGGAATACACAGATCCATGGCCACCATCTGCTATGTGGTTGATATTTTGAAAATTATTATAAGGAAACCATTGTAACTTATCGAAAACGCTATTTATTTGAGATTCTTGTATAATCTTATCAATGTTGGCATTCCCACTTGACCAAGTTTTAAACTCTTGGATAAAGCGTTCTTTGGTACATATTTCACAAGTTCCTCTTGGATCAACGTTATTCCTAAAAATAGAAATACGATCATTATTAGAATGACCTGCTGGACAATAGTCTATTTTTTGAGACATGAAAAATGAAAGTTATTAATATTTTTTAATTTTTTTTTATTCCGAATTTATTATTGTTTGATAATAATCATTTCCTTTTTATTTGTGCTAAATTACTTAATTAATTTTATTAATCCGATCCGATCCAATTATATCAAATGTAATTACAATATATAGGAAAATGAAAAGTTTGTATAACAGAAATGTAGATTTTGTTTGAATAAGGAAGGTGGTGATGCAAACAATTTCCCCTTCAAAAAAATATTTCTAATTCTAATTCTAAATAGAGGTGTTGCGTGGTGTTGGGAGTTTGTTCGAACTTCCTTTTTTTAGAGCAGTTGGCTTGCCCCCATTTTCAACATACCCACCATGGCTATGGCTAAGTGGGTTCCCAGGTTAAATGGGCTTCGATGGGTCGTACCGTAAACTAATTTTAGTTTTAGTAAGCTCCTTTATGTAATATTTCGACAGACACATTGTGTGATAATCTGTACTTAATAAAGTCGTAATGGAGCGAGACTCCAAAGTTGAAAAAAAACCATTCATTAACATTATACTTAGAAACTTCAGATGCTTTCCTGGAAGATTATTAATCGGATTCTAATAATTCAAGACATAATTGGTTTGATACAACATTAATAGCTGGTGCAAATTGGTTACAAAATAACAATCCTTTTAGTTCAAATTATTCAAGATTTTTTCAGATTCAAATGATGCTTCTACATTTCCAATTGCAACATAAATTGTTGATGATGATAATGCTCCACCATTCAAATCTGGTAATATAGTAATTTCTAACTTAAATTTTAAAAATGAAGTCTATAATGAAGATGCACATTTACTAGATTAATGGCAGGATTTCATTGAAGTGACGAAATTGGTTCAATTCCTATATCATTGAATGACCCAGATCTTGAATTGTTTCCAGATGGTCATGGCAATTTTCAAGAAATAATTATTTAAGTACTAATTAAAATACTCATCAATCACAAATAAACACTTTTGGAAAATATATTAAACAAAGGTCATTAAACATTGATCTCCATCTTCAATTGCATTATTACTAGTTAGCTTGGTCCTATTTGCAACTTGAAAAATTACAAAGCCATCAAATATACAATTACTTCTGCAATAAAGATAGAAACCAACATCTACCAATTGCAATTGAAATTATTGAACAAAGCTCACATATACAGAAAATTATAAACATAATAAAGAAATAAACATAACAATGAACAGGTGATACATATTTCCAAAAAAAACAATGCATGATAACAGAATTATAAATACCTATACCTACAATATTTATTACCTGACAATGGCTGAAGGATCATGGACTCATTTACATGAAACTTTAAGAAAAACTGATGATTATAATATAATTCCATCTAATCATCTATTATATGCTATATTACACTTTATTCATTGATTTCAATCACTTAAAAAATTAATTTGGAAAGGTTCAGAAATAAGTGAATGGGGAATATATCATCACTTTTCTAAATAAATAGAATTTCTAAATAGAAGTGCTACCTATATACATAGAGTTTATTGAACCACTTATTCAACTGAAGAAATGATTAATGAAAATACACTAAGATTAGACTTTCCAGATCCAAACCTTGAACTAGAGCTTTACAACATTTCAAACTCATACCTGCAACATTAAATGTTGTGAACCAGCCCCAAATGGAGAATGTAAAAAGAATTTCCAAGACCTTATTCAACACATACTATTGTTGTATTGATGACAATGATAAATGATAAATGGATAGTACAATATCATGCTCCAACTCTAATAATATGGAAAGCACATTTGAATATCCAATATGTAACTAATCAAGGACTAGTATTATACATTACAAAATATGAACCTTTTCATCTTTTCAATTCTTAAAATTTCAATTTTCAATTGTGTTTGAATCAATTAATTACGTCAATTACTAGTAAAAGTCAAAATTTTTCTTAATTTTAATTGCATCTGACTCAATTCAATAGTTTTGGCCATCAGGAAATTATTTTATTCATAGTATTCATGTAAACCGCATGTAAACTGCATATAATATATTACACGCAGTATATATGCATATTATATGTAGTTTACATGCAGGGTGGTGTAAATCACATGTAAACTGCATGTAAACCACATATAGGTACATGCAGTTTACATGTGGTTTACACTACCCTGCATGTAAACTACGTATAATATGGATATATACTGCGTGTAAGATATTATATGCAGTTTACATGCAGTTTACATGTGATATACACCACCCTGCATGTAAACTACGTATAATATGGATATATACTGCGTGTAAGATATTATATGCAGTTTACATGCAGTTTACATGTGATATACACCACCCTGCATGTAAACTACGTATAATATGCATATATACTGCGTGTAATATATTATATGCAGTTTACATGCAGTTTACATGCGGTTTACATGAATACTATGAATAAAATAATTTCCTGATGCGCCGCCCTTGTAGACATGTGTAAATCAGACATCCTATTTGTGAAAATTCATAATACAGAAATTCTTATTCATATATCAGAATAAATTGAAAATTTCTACTTACAAATCAACTGCCTATATTTAATAAATCTTAGCAATTTTAACCATCAATCAGAATCCTATTAATAATAAAACTGCCAATTTTTTTCATTTGACCTGTGAATGATAAGCTCCATATAAGTTATATTTTTATTATTAGGTGAAAAATTTTGCAATTTATCAATTCAAGAGCTTTAAATACAAGTACTTTTTACTTTCTCAAACATGATAGTTTTTACTAAGTTTAGAATAGGTCTTTAACTTAATAAAAATATAGGAAATAAATTTTTATTTAATAAAAATATAATTAATAAAAGAATAATGGATATTATAGGATTAAATACTTGACCATATAATTATATAATGTTATTATTCTTGAGTTAATGAAATTAATAATAAACTATGAAGAGTTAATAAATAATAATAATGGAACTATGTTGAAATGAATTTTGAATTAAATAATTAAATGTCACTGAAATATTGCAATAAAGATATTAAATGAAGAAATATAATTGAAGAAATATAAGAATATTATTGATGAAAAAGTTATGTGGCAACACCTCTGAACTTATGAACACTGAAATATTATAAATCTGGTACCCAATATTAACCAGAAAATTGTACAATTTCAGGTATATATCAAGTACCTGATATGTGACATTGGGTACCTGATATATGCCTGAAATTGTACAATTTTCCAGTTAATATCAGGTGCCAGATATCTACCAGATTTATGATATTTCAACCTGTAGAAGTAGTTATGTACTAACACCTTTACTCTGAACTAATAACTATTATCAGTATACTTTAAGAAGAGCATTTTCAATAAGTCTCACATACTAAAAGAAGGATTTAAATTAACAAATGAGGATATAAGAAGTATGCTGTAGGACAAGCATTCTCAATAAGACTTGCATGCTAAAGGATAATATTGAATAGATGCATAAGTTGAGCATTCTCAATAAGATTCACAGATTAAAGAATCAAATAAATGAATGCATAGAGAGTTGCACCTCTTGTTAAAATAATAATAATGTTAAAGGACCTTACCACAATGAATAGACATATTATGTCTATAAACCGACTGGTGCCTTCTATCAAGTAGAATAGAAAACCAAACTGTCGTGTGTCTTTAGAAATAGCATGTTAAACTCCTAAAAGAACTGTAATATTATTCCAAACAACAGTTGGATAGCCAACAGGATGATCACTATTTGTTCTTTATCAGCATAAATAAATTTAATAAATAGAATAAAAGTTTTTTTTTTTTTTTTGCTGAAAGTACTTAGCGATATTTTTTTCTTCAAGTTGAAATAAAAATTTACCTTTATTTATGATATTCTGATGAGCTATTAAAAATCTAAAAAGTAAAAATAATACAATATTTATTTTAATAAACAAGGAAAAACAGATAATTCAAGCCCCTGACCTTTAATTTTTGTAATGTATATAATATGTATTATAATATTAATTTGCATTAAGTTTTTTTTTTAGGAAAAATTGATGATTCAAGCCCCTGACTCCTAACCCTTGCTTATTTATTATATTTAAAAAAAGATGGAAATGGGGTTGTTGTACAATCATGTGGTCAACTGCAAATGATTTTTTATTTATGATAATACTAACATGAAAATTCCTAAAGTAGCTAAATTTCGGTAATCCGAGGAAATTACTTATAAAAAAATCTTACATCGGAACATAAATTCTGATTGATTTTTTTTTTAAAAAAAATATAAAATTCAGCATTAAATACTATAAACAAAAAAAATGTCATTTGATGAAATATGCTCAGAATGCAATCAAGAATGGAATGAACATTACAAGTGGTGTAAACCATGTAACCCGAAACATCTCCAAAATGATTTTAACAATTTGATAAGTGGAAATGACAAAATAGATAAATTCATTCAAGATGCTCAACTAAATGCTAGTTATCTTTATGAAGTAATAGAATGGATACCTTATGATAGATTTAAAGATGTTAAGCAAATAGGTGAAGGTGGATTTGGAACAATACATTATGCTAGGCGGATTGATGGATATATTGAAAAATGGGATTTTGAAAATCAACAATGGAAAAGATATCAAGGTGAAGGCAAAGTAGAAGTGGCATTAAAAAGTTTGATAATTTCGTGAATTTCAACGATGTCTTAAATGAGGTAAATATTTTAATTAATATTTAAATTTAATTTTCAAATTATTATATAACGTTTTAAATATAAATTAAAAGTGTTTATATTATTAGATGGCAATTCACTTTAAATCATAATCCGGTTCTATTGTTGCCACTTCAATTATATTCTATGGAATTACACAAGATCCAGAAACACACTCATATATGATGGTTTTAGAATATGCAAAAGATGGAAGTCTTCGAGAATATTTAAAAATTAATTTTAATAATATTAATTGAAAGCAAAAATTATATAATCTACGGGAATTATCTAAAAAGTTGATGAGAATTCATAAATTAGATATAGTTCACTAAGTCTTCCATCCTGGTAATATTTTATCATCCAATTTTAAATTTGCTTACGTGCAGATTTCTGATTTTGGATTGAGTAACCCAGATGGTCCTGAAAAAAAGAATATATTTGGTGTATTACCATATATTGCTCCAGAGGTATTAAGCGGGTATGAAGAATATTCAAAAGCTGCTGATGTATATTCATTTGGAATTATTGCTTACGAAATGATTACGGGCTTTCCTCCATATCCCGATATACCACATGATGAAGATTTGGCTATTAAAATATGCAATGGATTACGACCAAAAATTCCATTTCATACTCCCAAATTAATTACAAGAATAATTATGAGGTGTTGGGATGCTCGAGTTACACATAGACCCTCTCTCAGAGAATTATGGAATGAGTTGGAGAAATACCATTCTGATTATCGTAATTATTTAAACAAGGAGAAAAATAAAGATTCGGAAATTGTAATTCAAATTAAAAAAGCTGAAGAATTTTCAGCAAATCAAGAATCAACCAATACAACTACAACAACTACAACTCCTCTTAATTGTCAAACTCATCCACAAGCAATTTATACTAGTCGACTTCTTAATTATTCAAAACTTCCAAAACCCAAGAATGAAGAAAACTTCGAAAATGAACTTGAAGAATTAACTAAATTATTTTCTAGTCAGTATCAATTATATTACGTTTTATTTGTTTTTTTTTTAATTTTTATTTNTTGGTGTATTACCATATATTGCTCCAGAGGTATTAAGCGGTGATGAAGAATATTCAAAAGCTGCTGATGTATATTCATTTGGAATTATTGCTTACGAAATGATTACGGGCTTTCCTCCATATCCCGATATACCACATGATGAAGATTTGGCTATTAAAATATGCAATGGATTACGACCAAAAATTCCATTTCATACTCCCAAATTAATTACAAGAATAATTATGAGGTGTTGGGATGCTCGAGTTACACATAGACCCTCTCTCAGAGAATTATGGAATGAGTTGGAGAAATACCATTCTGATTATCGTAATTATTTAAACAAGGAGAAAAATAAAGATTCGGAAATTGTAATTCAAATTAAAAAAGCTGAAGAATTTTCAGCAAATCAAGAATCAACCAATACAACTACAACAACTACAACTCCTCTTAATTGTCAAACTCATCCACAAGCAATTTATACTAGTCGACTTCTTAATTATTCAAAACTTCCAAAACCCAAGAATGAAGAAAACTTCGAAAATGAACTTGAAGAATTAACTAAATTATTTTCTAGTCAGTATCAATTATATTACGTTTTATTTGTTTTTTTTTTAATTTTTATTTTTTTAATTTTTATTTTATAATTAATTAGATGATGATATCGATGAATTCTAAATATTATAAATATTTTATTATTATTATTTTTATATATAAATATTTTTGTAAAAATTCAATTAAATTAGTCTGTAAGACAATTCACATAACTATAACTATTTTTAATAACTTTTAAAATAAATAAATAACTGTTGCTAATAATTTCATTAATCTATTTTTTTAAATGATTATTAAATAAATAAGAAATAATTGATATAAAAATTAATTTGATAAATTAAATTGAGTGATCATAATAAACCTTGGGCTTCGGAGCATATTTTTATATCACAAGCTCACATAATACTTCATAAATTTTCTTAACTAAATTGGACCAACAAGATTTTCTTCATTTTCTTCTTTCAATATTCAGAATGAATTTTGAAAGAGGAACATGAGTCGGATTCCTTTCTTTTCGAATTCGATCATTTTCTGTGAATGGTGAATGTTAATATAAAGAATAAATTTAATTAATGTGGAAATCAATAAATCAATAAAGAAACAAATTAACAATAATTTTACCTCAATTAAGGTACGTCTTTCCAACATCCATTAGCAGCATATTTAATGTATAATTCTTGTAGCCGAGATACTTGTGAAAGTAATTCATATACTTCAACTATGACATTTATAATATAGAATTTTATAATTTTTTTATAATTAACTTTTGTATTTTTTATTTATTATTTATTATTGGTTCATAGTAATAATAATATTTATTATTATTATTATTATTATTTATTTTAGAGATTTTTTAAAGAAAATCGCTCCTTTTCTGGAAAAAAGGAAATGATCTTCATGTTTTTCAAATAATTTTTTATTTTTGCTTAGAAATTTTTTTGGTAAAAGGGTCCACAATCATAGTGTCAAGATGCTACATCAAGCCTAAAAATTATGAGATGCACTTGTGGATGATCACCTTTGGTTTTGAGATTTTGTGATACTTTGCAATATCATTTTTTTGAAAGCTAAAAAAGCATCGAAAAATATTTTCAATTGGTTTTTTATCTCATTTTATATTTTTAATATTGAAACTATACTATATTTGATTTCACACTGTTATATCCCAAGAGGTCCAAAATATTAATACTTATTATTATTAAAAAGTGTGTAAATAGTGCATTTTTTTTTATGTTGATTGTATTATATTGTGGCTATACATGTTTCCAAAATTGATTAGAATTTTTGAGATATTTCGTCTTTTTGAAATTTATGCAGAATTTATTCTATATATGGAAGTAAAAAAAGTACCTAGTTATATATATCTTTAATCAAGGAATTTATCTGGGTGGTCAAAAAATTTTGGGTTTTAAGTAAAATAATTTTGTCTTCTATGAAAAACTATTTCGACTTTTTTCCTCAAAATTGCAATTTCAGGGCCCCAAAATAATTTAGCGTGCAAGTATAATTGTGGCAGTCTGCCCAGAACAAGGAGTAACATTATGTCAATCAGTCCCACTTATATATGTTCCCAAAATTAATTTTAGATTTTTGAGGTATTTTGACTTTTTGAGATTTATAAAGAATCTATGGAAGTAAAAAAAATATCCAGTTATATGTATTTTTAATCAAAGAATTTATCTGGGTAGTCAAAAATTTTGGATTTTAAATAAAATAATTTCGTCTTCTATGAAAAACTATTTTGACTTTTTTCCTCAAAATTGCAATTTCAGGGCCCCAAAATAATTTAGCGTGCAAGTATAATTGTGGCAGTCTGCCCAGAACAAGGAGTAACATTATGTCAATCAGTTCCACTTATACATGTTCCCAAAATTAATTTTAGATTTTTGAGGTATTTCGACTTTTTGAGATTTATAAAGAATCTATTTTATATATGGAAGTAAAAAAAATATCCAGTTATATGTATTTTTAATCAAAGAATTTATCTGGGTAGTCAAAAATTTTGGATTTTAAATAAAATAATTTCGTCTTCTATGAAAAACTATTTTGACTTTTTTTTCCAAAATTGCAATTTCGGGGCCCTAAAATAATTTTACATACAAGTATAGTCCCACTAAATTGAACTCTCGTCACCCCTTTTTGTACTAACTCAATGTACTCTTTGTACACAATATTTCGTAATGCCCACTATCCACCAGCAGGATCAAGCAGTTACTTGCCTACTTGCAATGAATAGATATATAAAATAAACTCTAACACAGTACACACAGGTGCGATCTGAAGGTACGTGAGTAAGTGGAGTAAAAGCATCTTTTTACAGCTCACTACACAAACTTTCGAATCTTAGCTTCAGACTTTATGCAGTAACTTTATTCAAGAAATTACAAAATTAGTAATAGAGGTATTACAGGCTGTTAACTGTTTCTCACCAATATTACCATTACCACAAAATAAAATATTTAAAGACATATCAAATTATTACAGAGTATGCCGAAATTATTAAACTTATTGCAAAGATGTAGCAACAAAAATATATCACTGCTTTGGCATGTCTTATCCCTGCTGCTAAATCATTACAATATGTTTCTATCTTTATTATTAAATTTTATTATAAAAATATGTACCAAAAGATTATTATTATATTATTACAGATTAGGTGAAAGATTTTGTAATTATTCGAAATGTGCCAAAAGAAATCAAAAATTATAAAAATTGCAAAATAAGCTGATCCCTTTTCTCATCCTAAATTACCAGTTATTTTATACATTTTTGAACTTGTTTTCCTTTATCCTTTTGTTGTCGCATCTAAACATGCCTTTTCTATTTTTAAAGATGACATACAAGGATGAAGGATAATGTACAAGGATGAAATACTTCATACAAAGATGAATAATCTGTCATCTAGATGGTAACACACTCATCCTGGTAACACTGTCATCTTACTGTCATCTCCCGTAGCATCTGCAACACTTCGAAATCCCGTGCACATCCCATGTGGAATTCGTGCACCCTCAGTATAATATTATATAAAATATATAAAAATAAAAAACTAAATAAATTTTTATTTTTGTTTTTAAAAAAGTGGCAAATAAACATCACATCAATAATATGTATTATATAATCAAGTGTCAAAAACTAATTTTCTGTTTTTTCTGTTAATAGTTTTTTTAAAAATTTTTATTTTTTTTAGGATGGATTTTCTCTTTTTGAATCACAAATTTGTGTGCTAGTATGTAATTTGTATTAAAACAATAAAATAATAATCCATCTTAATATTAATAATATTCAGAAAAGTCCTTGTGTTTAGTTGTTCGATAAAATAATTAAATTGGTGAATTGCATAAAAATTGATCTTCTATAACTTTAATATTTTAAACAAATATAAAGATTACTTTTAATATGTGCTGAAAATTTCTTTAAACATAGTCTTTCAAAGAAGGATATTCAAAGAAATGAAATTTTATTTAAATATCATGAGTACAAAATACCCCTAATCTAGACCTCTTGTTAATAAATTAAATTAATTAAATCATTTATAAAATTAATAATTTCGAATATTATAAATTATAATTATTAGACAAGTGGTGCTTTTTATTTATTTATTTACAGTAAGCGAAATAATATGTAATATATACATGAGAATAAAAAAGCGTATAAAAATTAGAAAAGAGTAAAAAAATAATAAAAAGAAAAAAGAAAATTATGATTTCTTTTTCTTGCACATTTCAGAATCATCATTATTTATCAAAACGACATTTTTTTTGAGCTTCATTGAATACATTTTGTCATTTTTAACTTTTAACCTTACTACGTTGCTCCTGTTATTGTGTATTAATATATGTATTGTATGTACATATATTTATAATAAATTAAAATAAAATAATATACAATAATTTATTTAAATACCTTAAGTTCTCATATTAGGATTCTATTCTCAAAAATGAACAACTCCCATTAAGTATTCTCAGAAAAAAATTATAAAACTATATCTATTATTGTATTAGCCTAACCTAACTTCATTATTTAGTTTACTTTGTTTTGCCTGCTGTTTCTATTAATATTAATTTTTGTGCTTTGCTACTATGAATTTTTGTGCTTCGTTAATCATTACTACTTCGGTCATTCAACATCGATTTTTTTGCTTCGCTGCTGCTTACTCGATATTGATATTACTAACGTTAATTTTGACATAAACTATACTTTCAGAAATACTACTACTGCTACCAACATCTTTTTTTTTTTGCCATCAACTTTATTCTATCAAAGTTAAGTATGCATTTTTCTTCTTTTATTGATGAAACTATCAATATCCTTTTTTACTAGCAATTATAATTTCGGCTTGATTTTTCAAGCATATGAGCGAATAAATAAGGAAATCACTTTTAGATTTTGACCATGAGTTATCAAACATGATGATGAACTTGCTGAATTTAAATCTTTAAATCTAACATTCTTATCGGATCAGATCAATTATTCAATCCTAAATACAAAATATTTATTATTGTTAAATACATAAAATATTTATCCCCTAGCCCTGTTTAGGTAATTTATCAAATTTAAAAATTATGATCGACTTTAATTTTTAAAATCATTCGAAGTAATTCATTCGTACCAATTAGAACTACCGTATATATGTGAATTTGGTACTACCAATTTTAGCAATTTTAGAAATTGATATTCGGATGCATCGTTCAATGAACCTATTTTAAACAGATTGTAACTTATATATTTGAAGAGAATTGGCTAATTTAGAATATTCTGGATGAACTCTGTTTTTGAATCATTAATATATAAAATTCTAGGACGCCAATTGTTGTATAACGACGGAAATTATTCATGATTTCATATCCTTATCATTATATCGCAAATAAAAAAAATATATGGAATTAATTAATATATTCAATTAAAAGTTTGTTTTTTGACCTTTTTAATTTTCTCTTATAACCTTTTTAATATAATTCATCACTTTTAAAATATCTATTCCATTTCAAACTTTTAATAAAAAAAATATAACTTTTAAATTCAATAAATTTTATTAGAACTTTAATCTACTAAACAAATCATCACATAAATGGAAAATATATATTCCAATGAAAACAAATTTTTTCAGAACTTAAAATTAGCCGAAGGCGGAAATATCGCAGAACAGAATAGTCTTGGTTATTGCTATTTAAATGGAATTGGAACCACAAAAGATGAAGAGAAAGCATTTCGGTGGTACTTGAAGTCAGCTGAAGGTGGAAATAGTAGTGGACAATTAAATCTTGGATATTGCTATAAAAATGGAATTGGAACCACAAAAGATGAAGAGAAAGCATTTCGGTGGTACTTGAAGTCAGCTGAAGGTGGAAATATCACAGGACAGAATAATCTTGGTTATTGCTATGAAAATGGAATTGGAACCACAAAAGATGAAGAGGAAGCATTTCGGTGGTACTTGAAATCAGCTGAAGGTGGAAGTAGTAGTGGGCAATGCAAACTTGGAAATTGCTATTTTAATGGAATTGGAACCACAAAAGATGAAGAGAAAGCATTTCGGTGGTACTTGAAATCAGCTGAAGGTAGAAATATCACAGGACAATACAATCTTGGAAATTGCTATGAAAATGGAATTGGAACCACAAAAGATGAAGAGAAAGCATTTCGGTGGTACTTGAAATCAGCTGAAGGTGGAAACTACATTGGACAATACAATCTTGGAAATTGCTATTTTAATGGAATTGGAACCACAAAAGATGAAGAGAAAGCATTTCGGTGGTACTTGAAATCAGCTGAAGGTGGAAACTACATTGGACAATACAATCTTGGAAATTGCTATTTTAATGGAATTGGAACCACAAAAGATGAAGAGAAAGCATTTCGGTCGTACTTGAAATCAGCTGAAGGAGGAGATAGTGATGGACAACACGATCTTGGAAATTGCTATTTTAATGGAATTGGAACCACAAAAGATGAAGAGGAAGCATTTCGGTGGTACTTGAAATCAGCTGAAGGTGGAAATAATAGTGGACAATGCAAACTTGGAAATTGCTATTTTAATGGAATTGGAACCACAAAAGATGAAGAGAAAGCATTTCGGTGGTACTTGAAATCAGCTGAAGGTGGAAATATCACAGGACAGAATAGTCTTGGTTATTGCTATAAAAATGGAATTGGAACCACAAAAGATGAAGAGAAAGCATTTCGGTGGTACTTGAAATCAGCTGAAGGTGGAAATAGTAGTGGACAATTAAATCTTGGATATTGCTATAAAAATGGAATTGGAACCACAAAAGATGAAGAGAAAGCATTTCGGTGGTACTTGAAATCAGCTGAAGGTGGAAATATCACAGGACAGAATAGTCTTGGAAATTGCTATGAAAATGGAATTGGAACCACAAAAGATGAAGAGAAAGCATTTCGGTGGTACTTGAAATCAGCTGAAGGTGGAAGTAGTAGTGGGCAATGCAAACTTGGAAATTGCTATTTTAATGGAATTGGAACCACAAAAGATGAAGAGAAAACATTTCGGTGGTACTTGAAATCAGCTGAAGGTAGAAATATCACAGGACAATACAATCTTGGAAATTGCTATGAAAATGGAATTGGAACCACAAAAGATGAAGAGAAAGCATTTCGGTGGTACTTGAAATCAGCTGAAGGTGGAAATAGTAGTGGACAATTAAATCTTGGATATTGCTATAAAAATGGAATTGGAACCACAAAAGATGAAGAGAAAGCATTTCGGTGGTACTTGAA